>CABFOW010005487.1:0-41973 GCA_902141385.1 Timema californicum | reverse complement strand
AAAATTAAACTTTATTTTTTAATAGAAGCAATCTTTTACTTATTTTGGCCGAAAAAGGTTTTACCATAAAAACTGCAAAAACACTGCTTTACATAGCTTGGTTAGTAAGTGAAGAAGAGGGTGGCGTTTAAATGCCGGCTGGCGTAATAGGGACTATTTTTCCCTTCGTGCTGATGGGGTCACATTTCCTTTAATCTGTTCCTTTCTCAATTCTGCACCATTGATGTAATTAAATGCAGATAGTTTGGATGATTAGTTAGACGCGGCGGCGAAATAAATAATAAAACCAAAATATTGAGATGCGTGTCACATAAAATAAATGAATAAAAAAAACTATACAAGCAAACCGAATTAGACAAGTCTGCTATCCAGCCCACGTGACCACCTATGCGAGTTTTTACCGTATCACACAGTAGCCATTTCCCCTTTTATCCGCCGCTGTTTTGCTAATTGACTTATGTATGTATACATTATTTCACGAGATCTGACAGATCCATCAAAATACAATCGTTGTGAAAGTTTTCCATTTGCGAAAGTGTTTCAGTGGGCAGCAATATTGTATTCATAACAACTTAAGCTTAATAACAGTCATTAACTTTAAAATTTCTCTATTTCATATAAGGTTAAGAAAAGTTAAAAATCATGAAATTAAAATAACAAATACTAATTTTTTTTTCACTTTGCTACTGTATTATGAAAATTGTATATGTCAAAAACTGCATTAACTTCAATTGGAAATCCCATTTCATAATTCTTAGAAATTAGTTTTCTAAATGAAAGTCCATCCATAGCTGTGTATGAGCAACTATAGATGTGTTGCTCCGTTAGAAGTTTGATGTAGGTTTGTTGTGATTTGTGTATCGGTGAGTGTTTATATTTGGGTTTGGTTAAAACATACTCTACACCGCTTGTGAACTTGTTAGAATATACACCTATGGTAGGCTACTATGGCATTAAGAACTCGAAAGTTCATTGCCCAACTTACACAAATACTCCAACTCCCCTCATCTTGAGCCAGTTATATCCCTTTCAGGCCCATTCTAGTGTTATCTTCTCCTCTGCGTCTAGGTCTTTCCCATTTCATAATTCTTAGAAATTAGTTTTCTAAATGAAAGTCCATCCATAGCTGTGTATGAGCAACTATAGATGTGTTGCTGCGTTAGAAGTTTGATGGAGGTTTGTTGTGGTTTTTGTATCGGTGAGTGTTTAGATTTGGGTTTGGTTAAAACATACTCTCCGCCGCTTGTGAACTTGTTAGAATACACACCTATGGTAGGCTACCATGGCATTAAGAACCCGAAAGTTCATTGCCCAACTTACACAAATACTCCAACTTCCCTCATCTTGAGCCAGTTATACACTTTCAGGTCCATTCTAGTGTTATCTTCTCCTCTGCGTCTAGGTCTTCCCATTGGGTCCGTCTAGGTCTTCCCATTGGGTCCGCCAGTCGGTATCCTGAACACGGTTCTAGATTCTCCCATACACGCTCCGTGTCCTGCCAGACAATATATGGTAGTTAGTAGAATATACATAACTCATAATTATATAACCTCCTCCACTCTCCATTACCTTCATCCCATTTTGACCAAATAGTTTTATAAATTCTTTGATTTTGAACACTTTGAATTTAGGCTTGTCATGTAAAGTAAGTAGTAAGTTAACCATAAATATTAACCGGTGAATCTAATGTTTTGTTAGTATATTCTAAGTTTTACATCTCTTGAAAACAAGCGAGATATTAACAACTTACACAACCTAAAAGTATTAATATTCTATAATGATATAATTATGTACAGTCCCGTTTTCATAGTAAGACAGCTAGAAAAGCTATTGCTCTACTTTTACATATTCATACGTCAAGTCATGTCTCATGTGATCTGCAGCGATCACTAATGCTGATAGGTATTATCAATACCTATAATAGAAAAATAACATTATAATTTAGTAAAACCTTATCAATATTAACAACAATTTTTTATAACTGTTCTTTATATTAAAATGAAACTATATTATACATATTGAAGGTACGTTTTTAAGTTATATTGTGTCATGATTTGTAAATAGTTCTGGTTTCTTGAACTAATTACAAGTGGTAGATAAAAGAATGCTCGTTTAAAACGAAAAAAAACCACCGAAAAAAAAGCAACTTATGTATGTTTGCCTTCACTAAATTTCCCTCGTTCGCAAATGTTTTCTCGACGCTTTTGTAGAAGTTCGTATTTGTCAAAGAGATCCATTTATTGTTTGCGAAAAGCGATGAAACAAATATCTGGGAACGGTTGTTAACTTCATTTATCTTTCTTCTCATCTTATTTTGAAAACAAGCAACCAGCAGACTTTATGTGTTTCCCCATCTACTATTCTTCTTGCTGTCATAACAATGGCAGGAAAGTTACTTCTCTGAGATAAATCCACGTTTCCTTAGCAAAATGTTGACCTGACTCTCGCGTTCATTTTAGAAGCGGTTTAACCTCATAAATCCTCTTAAAGCAAACACTAGTTAAACTAAATCATTTTTAAATGTTAAATAAATAGGTGTTGGTGTAATTAGAGCTGCTCATATTTTTTGTAAAATGCTAAAGAAAATAAATGTTAATGCTATTACCGGTTTAGTCCCTGACCCCATTTAGGTACAAAGTCACAGAATATATTTTTTATGCTGATGGTTTTGAATGCACGCGTGCGCTCTTCTCGACAGCCTTAAACAGTGATAAAAAAAAGTGTGTGACTTCTAGTGCTGGTAATTTATCTGTGGATATAAAAACATAACTACATAGACTAAGGCGTCATTCTCGCGACATAATAGACTGCCGATAACGAGTAGATCGGGGTTCGAATCCCGGTCGGGTGTATTGATGGTTTTTACAAAATGGTTTACCACTCTTCACCAACGCAAATGTGTGTACACCTCCTTTAAATTCAACCTTCCTCATCCCTAACGCTCTAACGTAGTTTATATATATAACCTGAACGGGTAGTAAGACGTGCTTTAATATATATATATATATATACACACACAAAATCTTTCAGTAGATTTCGAACCAATAATTACAACTGAAGAATAAAATCTTTGTCAAATACAAAATAAATTAATGATAGATTTAATGTGTGGGGGTAATTAATTACGAGTATACTTATATTTGTTGGCAGAGATTTTATATTTAAATAGAGGCTTTGTTAAAAATGTAAGTGGGATTATAGTTAACTAGGTACTCTCTTATATAAAATTAGGGCCCATTTCAACGAGCGGTTTTCTGTTTCCAAGGATGGTTTAAATATCCGAAATAACCCCCATGTTGCTTTGATAAGATGATCATTGCATGGTTTTAGCTAATGACTAACAATAGTTTGTTAAATAACGTCTAAAAACTCTCCTGTAACACATATGTCTACTTCTGTGTATATTCTCTTATATACTAATGCAAGTGCGAGTATTCCCGATACAAAGTACATTTTATTACGTATTTTTGAAAAGTAAAACAAAAGAGCAGAGGCAACGTCGGAGCAGCGCTGCTACAACCGTTCGTGGAAAAAGTGCCGCTCATTTATACATTTCTGTTACACAGTTTTTACATTTCCTCCAAAAACACAAGTGAATATAAAGGCTGAAAAACTAAAGGTGGTAACCATTTATTGAACAAAAGTAGAAATAATTTCATTTCATTTCATTTCATTTTCCTTTAACACATGGCTTGAAAAATAATAAAGATATTTTATTAATGTACAAGAGATAACTATTAAATATTTATTAACTAAATAATAATAAAAAAGACAAACAAGAACATAGATGATTCAATAGTAGGCCCAATAATTATTTATTGGAATCTAAAAAATAGTAATTAAAAGAAGGTAACTAATTAATTATGAGAATTTTTCCTGTCCTCTTAGTAATAATAATAATAATAATGATAATTTCCTTAATTTCGTTTACTATATTATTATTATTAGGTTGTAAAACGTTCAAAGAAAATTTGTCGCTGCGTGCTATGATAGATTCTTTAGTAACCGGATTTATTATGACTATGACACAATTCGAAACCTCTTAGGGCTCCAAACTCTCTTCTCACGTAGACTTTATTGTGATGCCCTTTTTGTTTTTAATATATTCAATTTAATAAAGACATTTTATTAATGTACAAGAGATAACTATTAAAACATTTATTAACTAAATAATAATAAAAAAGACAAACAAGAACATAAATGATTCAATAGTAGGCCCAATAATTATTTATTGGAATCTAAAAAATAGTAATTAAAAGAAGGTAACTAATTAATTGTGAGAATTTTCCCTGCCCTCTTAGTAATAATAATTATTATTATTATTATTTCCTTTACTATATAATAATAATAATAATAATAATAATTATTATTATTATTATTATTATTATTATTATTATTATTATTATTATTATTATTAGGTTAGAAAACGTTCAAAGAAAATTTGTCGCTGCTTGCTATGATCAATTCTTTAGTAACCGGATTTATTATGACTATGACAGAATTCGAAACCTCTTAGGGCTCTAAGCTCTCTTCTCACGTGGACTTTATTGTGATGCCCTTTTTGTTTTTAATATTTTCAATAGCAAAATTTATTGCAAATTTGCCCTTGATCATGTAAGCCTACATATCCCTTCTCGGGCTTCTCGTAATCCAAAATTATTTTTTCTCAATAGCTCTTATAAGGTAAGCCCTATAGGTCGTTGTANAATTTGCCCTTGATCATGTAAGCCTACATATCCCTTCTCGGGCTTCTCGTAATCCAAAATTATTTTTTCTCAATAGCTCTTATAAGGTAAGCCCTATAGGTCGTTGTATCCAAAGCGCCAATTCTAGATTTGTCAAATTCAACTTCTATCATAAAAGAAAAGATAAACTCGGAGAGTTATTTAAGGAAATCCCTTATCAATAATTTATCCCTAAGAGGTTCTGCCTATAATATATAAATTTTACAATATTCTGATTTATTTTGTGCATATTGTTACTGTTTTTAACCACTATTTTTATCATTAATAATTACTTTATTTTTGTAACTATTCATCATTATATAACATTATTTAGCCATTTTTGTTTATCTTATACTTGTGTACTTTCAGTGGTGGCCTGTTATAGGTCCTACGACTGTTGGCCAGCACTGTGATAAAGGAAATTGAATTATTATTATTAGAGTCGTGAGACCTATGACAGACCAGCACTGAAAGGTACACAGGTACCTTACAAGTACGTATGAGAAAATAAGATAAACAATCATAGCAAAATAATTATATATACTGATGAATAGTTACGAAAAATATAGAAAATAATAATGATAAAAAAATTATATCCTATTCTCATAATATATTAAAATGTATATTTGAAAACTGCTTGTTGTAATCAAATAGCGTCCGTTTCACAAGTAAGAAGATTGCATTGTGGTTCCACATTCGTTCCTCGGAAGTTGTTTTGACAGTAATTTGAAGCCCGAGACGTTTTTCAAGTTTTATGATAACCACAATAATTGAGGTCCCTTTATTTGAAGTAACAAGTTTAATAAATATATTTGGTAACGTATCGATGACATTGATACACATCCTTATACCTCCCAGAAGACTGCCCTTGGGGACTCCCTCTAGGATGGGCCGTAAATGGGGGCAGTTTATTTTTAATACCTGCCCAGGTATTTGAGATGGACAGTCAGTAGTACATAAGTTTGCTCAGTTCCTTTTTAAGACTAGACAGGTTATACAAGTGCCGCGGACCGATAATGACTGAATCCGATTGAATATTTAATATACTTATTCGGTGGTGCAAAATTATTATTTTTAGCAGCGGGTTTTACTACCCGTTGGAGGACCTGGTGGTCTAGGGGTAAGGTGTCAGACTTCTGTGCAGATGTATTTGATTGTCAAACCCTTCCTTCACCTCTGACAAGACGTGTATTAATCACAACTTGCGAATGTGAGGAATGCCAGGCCTCCACCGTGGTTCGGATTCCACGTTAAACTGTAGGTCCTCCATTACATCTCACAATCACCCTACCATTACACATTAGTGTAAGCGCATATAACCCGAACGGGTAGTAAGACGCGGTGCTAATAATAATAATAATAATAATAATAATAATACCCGTTCTGGCTGTACGCCTATATACTAATTACACTAAAGAGTTAAAGATTAGGAAGGTTTTATTGAGATGAAGTATGCCCGCATTTGCATGGAGAGAGAGTGTAAAACCATTAAGGGAAAACCGGCCTCATAAAAGTGCACCCGACCGATATCGAACCCTGATCTTCCCGTCTTCTACAGTCTAGTCTAACAAGAGAGTAGCGCGTTAATCCACGTGGCCACTGAAGCGGGGTTGCGAAATTATTGTTGATCTGGTGGAAGAAAAACGATCTGGAGAGCTTATCTTTAAATATTTTGTGTATGTATCAAAACTTTTTTTATCAAATAAAAGATACACGGTGATTAACTGATTATAATGACTAAATAAATCTTGAGTAGGAGGTTTAATTTGTTTGATTTGTCTTGAAACCTGCTTATTTTGATTTTTAAAAAAGACCGCAAAATATGTTTTATTGGGTAGCGAAAAAACTTAATTTTGTTCTCACCCAATATATCTCCCACCCAAAAAAATATTATATTTGTGGAATCGGTTCTAGAACTGATAACTGAAATGTAATATATTTCAACTGTCGCCAAGTTACCAGCTCATTGAACTGTCAAAATCACTTTTGTAATGGTAGCCTGTCACCATACCATATCTTACCATACCATATTTTTAAGATTCATTCAAACAATTTACTCTTAGTATTTTTTCTTTTCTTTGGCGTTTCCACTTGTCAATAACTCCCGTGTCTAGTTATAATCTTGCACGTGCAAAGTATTTTGAGAAATCTGGCGTGAGAACAGTAGCGCTCCCTTCTTCCCCCAAATAGGTCCTCCGTCATCCCACATAATTTCGATAACGTCTCAAAACATGCGGAGTACTATTATAAAATAGAGCTGTGAAGATGTCTAAAATACAGAAACTTAGTTTCAAGATCAGATTTAAACTTTAAAGTGGGGTGGAAATCAACGCGAGTTAAGGTTACATTTTTTTTGTAACAAAAACAATTTTTTATCCAAAATAAATGAAACATTTCTCTAGTAGATACGTTTAGTTTGATTTTCTAAATATTCAAATCTCAACAGTTCTTGAAATGTTCAACTGTCACAATGCCCTTGAATAATATTTATTGAACGAATCCATAGAAGGCTTAATCATTTTGTGGCACAAATTCAGCACTAAAAATTAGCACAGGTTTCAAAATTTGTGCTGCTATGTGTGTTTCCAGCAGCGCCCACTGTTTTTAAGTATTTTCTATAAAACTATAGCGGCACAAATTATGATAACTATGCTAAAATAAACACTCAGCTATTGTCTAACGATTTAAAACATTTAGTTTGTGTCATTTGAAAATAGACGCTGATGTTGTAGGTCTAATAAATATCGATGTACCCATTGATAATGTGGCTGAAATGACCTCAGTCATTTATATATACAGGGATAAAATGTTCTTGTGGCACAAATTCAGTACTAAATATTGACAGAGGATCAATAATTTGTGCCGTAATAGGTGCTGCCAACTTCACGGACCTTAGAACATTGTTTCGAGAAGCCAAAGGTCCTGGGCTCGAGTCCCTTGTCCAGGTGTCATTATACAACTAATTGAAATTGAATGATATTTTTTGTTATTTTAGAAAATATCTATGCTTTTTGAAAGTTACAATTTATAATTCTAGAAGAAATGTTGGAAACCTTTTGCGATGTTTCTTAGGGGTATATCAACCACTTTAGCGCTTTTTAAGTTTTACCACCAAAATCTTAAAACTAAAATAAATGTGTGAACTGTTTGTATGTAATCAATGCAAATATTGTGGAAGGTCCTTAATAGTGGTTTTGAACTTTTAATTTCACAAAGCACAGCATTTTCAGCACACAAAAAAAAATCTATGTTCAAAATTCTTCAGAGGTGGTGATCGCAGCCTTCATGAGCCCTTATAGCAAGCCCGCAGACCATATTACTGAAATATATATTTCTATTCAATGCAGTGTCCATCGAGTTCCCAAGTTATATTTTTTTAATATATAATTTGAGTATATATTGTCAGGCAAGGACAAGTTACCCTCTTCACGACGGGAATATATGAATATTGTAAACTATGTTTAATATGTTTTATAAATATGATTGTCAGGTAGTAAAGTGGTATAAGAGAGTGTAAGACGGAGAAGAAGTGGTGGCCAGTCACTATTTGCACAGGGCCGACCTCGCGTGAATGCTGTGTAGTTCCGTCCGTCCCCGCTAGGACTCCTGCAGTCACGTCCCGCGCTCTTCGTTAGCTCTCGTGTGAGTCATGAAATGAGATGAAGACTGGAGCGTTTCTGTTTGGGTAACAAATTGACCAAAGTTCTCGCGCCAGACGTGCTAGCCATTTCAGTGGCATGGGGGTGGGACGAGGCAGGGCTACCAACACAGAGTGATACAACAAACCAATGTTGGTAACTTTCTAGAACATTGGTGATAACTGTCCAGAGCATTGCTAGTAACTTGTCCAGAACATTGCTAGTGATTTGTCCAGAACATTGCTAGTGACTGTCCAGAACATTGCTAGTGACTTGTCTAGAACATCGTTAGTAACTTGTCCAGAACATTGCTAGTAACTGTCCAGAACATTGCTAGTAACTGTCCAGAACATTGCTAGTAACTGTCCAGAACATTGCTAGTAACTGTCCAGAACATTGCTAGTAACTGTCCAGAACATTGCTAGTAACTGTCCAGAACATTGCTAGTAACTGTCCAGAACATCGCTAGTGACTTGTCCAGAACATTGCTAGTAACTGTCCAGAACATTGCTCGTAACTGTCCAGAACATTGCTAGTAAATGTCCAGAACATTGCTAGTGACTTGTCCAGAACATTGCTAGTAACTGTCCAGAACATTGCTAGTGACTGTCCAGAACATTGCTAGTGACTTGTCTAGAACATTGCTAGTAACTTGTCTAGAACATTGCTAGTGACTTGTCTAGAGCATTGCTAGTAACTTTCCAGAACATTGCTAGTAACTGTCCAGAACATTGCTAGTAACTGTCCAGAACATTGCCAGTAACTGTCCAGAACATTGCTAGTAACTGTCCAGAGCATTGCTAGTAACTGTCCAAAACATTGCTAGTAACTGTCCAGAACATTGCTAGTAAATGTCCAGAACATTGCTAGTAAATGTCCAGAACATTGCCAGTAAATTGTCGAGAACATTGACAGTAAATTGTCCAGAACATTGCTAGTGACTTGTCCAGAACATTGCTAGTGACTTGTCCAGAACATTGCTAGTGACTTGTCCAGAACATTGCCAGTAAATTGTCCGGAACATTGCCAGTAAATTGTCCGGAACATTGCCAGTAAATTGTCCAGAACATTGCTAGTGACTTGTCTAGAACATCGCTAGTAACTGTCCAGAACATCGCTAGTAACTGTCCAGAACATCGCTAGTAACTGTCCAGAACATTGCTAGTGACTTGTCCAGAACATTGCCAGTGACTTGTCCAGAACATTGCCACAGACTTGTCCAGAACATTGCCAGTGACTGTCCAGAACATTGCCAGTAACTGTCCAGAAATTTTCCAGTGACTTGTCCAGAACATTGCCAGTGACTTGTCCAGAACATCGCCAGTAACTTGTCCAAAACATCGCCAGTGACTTGTCCAGAACATCGCCAGTAACTGTCCAGAACATTGCTAGTGACTTGTCCAGAACATCGTTAGTAACTTGTCCAGAACATTGCTAGTAACTGTCCAGAACATTGCTAGTGACTTGTCCAGAACATTGCTAATAACTGTCCAGAACATCGCCAGTAAATTGTCCAGAACATTGCTAGTGACTTGTCCAGAACATTGCAAGTATCTTGTCCAGAACATTGCTAGTGATTTGTCCAGAACATTGCTAGTAACTGTCAAGAACATTGCCTGTAAATTGTCCAGAACATTGCCAGTAAATTGTCCAGAACATTGCTAGTAACTTGTCCAGAACATTGATAGTGACTTGTCCAGAACATTGCTAGTGACTTGTCCAAAACATCGCCAGTGACTTGTCCAGAACATCGCCAGTAAATTTTCCAGAACAATGCCAGTAAATTGTCCAGAATATTGCTAGTGACTTGTCCAGAACATTGCTAGTGACTTGTCTAGAACATTGCTAGCGACCTGTCCAGAACATTCGCAGCAACCTGTCCAGAACATTGCCAGTTACTTGTCCAGAACATTGCCAGTAAATTGTCCAGAACATTGCTAGTGACTTGTCCAGAACATTGCTAGTGACTTGTCCAGAACATTGCTAGTGACTTGTCCAGAACATTGCCAGTGACTTGTCCAGAACATTGCTAGTAACTTGTCCCGAACATTGCTAGTAACTGTCCTGAACATTGCTAGTAACTGTCCAGAATATTGCTAATGACTTGTCCAGAACATCGCCAGTAGCTGTCCAGAACATTGCTAGTGACTTGTCCAGAACATTGCTAGTGACTTGTCCAGAACATTGCCAGTAAGTTGTCCAGAACATTCCCAGTGACTTGTCCAGAACATTGCTAGTGACTTGTCCAGAATATTGCTAGCAACTTGTCCAGAACATTGCCAGTGACTTGTCCAGAACATTGCTAGTAACTTGTCCCGAACATTGCTAGTAACTTGTCCCGAACATTGCTAGTAACTTGTCCCGAACATTGCTAGTAACTGTCCTGAACATCGCCAGTAGCTGTCCAGAACATTGCTAGTAACTGTCCAGAATATTGCTAATGACTTGTCCAGAACATCGCCAGTAGCTGTCCAGAACATTGCTAGTGACTTGTCCAGAACATTGCTAGTGACTTGTCCAGAACATTGCTAGTGACTTGTCCAGAACATTGCTAGTGACTTGTCCAGAACATTGCTAGTGATTTGTCCAGAACATTGCTAGCAACTTGTCCAGAACATTGCCAGTGACTTGTCCAGAACATTGCTAGTGACTTGTCCAGAACATTGCTAGTGACTTGTCCAGAACATTGCTAGTGATTTGTCCAGAACATTGCTAGCAACTTGTCCAGAACATTGCCAGTGACTTGTCCAGAACATTGCTGTTATCTTGTATACAACGATACTGGCGTGGGCATTGATTATTTTATTTTGTTACCTAGTTTAAAAGTTCCACATGCCGAGTTGGAGTTGGGGCTACTCTCTCCAGATTATTACCAGAGAGCGAGTTTTTTTACCGGCCGGCTGGACTTAGAAGTTTTCTCTTCATAAAGTGTTTTCTCACCCTTTTTCCAGGCGGAAATGGTTGTTGAATATCTGTCAAGAGTACCTTGGAATGTATTGACAACTTTTTCTCTTCATTTAAAAAGTTTTTCGTCTAATGTCGCCATGCTCTTGACAGATGTCCAACAACTGTGGATATCCCCATGTGAAAAAAATTAAACTTTATGTTTGTACTGAAGCAATATTTTATTTATTTTGTGGGGAAAGAAGTTTTACTAAAAAAAAAGCCGTGCAAAAACACTGACCTTTTCTCGCGTCACCTATATTTCCACCTTAATATAATCCTCCTCATACTGCACGCCTAAAATAAATGGTACAGTCAGTTAATTTACACTGAAAGTATAACATGTGCTAGCGATACATTCTTAGCAAACAACATTAACAACTTAGCAAGTTATTATATTTTCCCAGCAAGATAAACTAGAATCCTACCCCAACCTAAACTTTCTGAAAGGACTACCCTTCAACAAGATTCACACCTGTTTCCGCGGCCGCATGGTTTAGGGCGTCACTCTCGTGTTATACTAGACTGCCGATAACATGGACATCAAAGTTCGGATCCCGGTCGGGTGTATTGAGTGTGATTTTACAAAGTGTTTTCCCACTCTCTTTCCACTCAAATGTGGGTACACTTCCTCTGAATTCAACCTTCCTCATCCCAAAATCTTGAGTGTAATTAGTACATATGCGTATAGCCTGAGCAGGTCGTTACGATTCTTTCTCGTGGAGTCCTGCGTTGAAGGGCTTGTTTTTGGGACCCGGCGTGAAGACAAGGGTCAGGTTTTGATTCGACATACACGTGCAAGCAGCTGTGCGGAATAAACTTGATGTATTGATTATCTAAATATCTGACAGAATTATTGTGTTTTAACAATATATTGCCTGCTCAAGCTCGATATCTCTCGTCGCGGACTGTTTTATTGTAAGTTTTAAGATCGAGTTTGAAAATTGGAGAATAGCTTAGCGCGGACCGTTCCACTATAAGGGTGGAAGTCGACTGAGAAAAGGAGCCTTCTTTCCGGGTATATTACTCCAAATAGATTGTTCTGGAATATTATTTCTTTGCACCATGTTCCAGAAGGGAGGGAGAGAGAAAGAAAATGTTTTCAAAGTTATGTTTCACTAGTATTTGCAATAGGGGTGAGGGACTGTGAACAAAAGAGCTTCGTTGTAAACAACAAAATAAATAAATGATCAATCAGGTGTGTGAGAATATTTCCTAGCCCATTTGGATCCATTTAGTTTAATATTCTGAGAGTATTCATTAATATGAAATATATTAAGGGTGAGAATTTTTGGTTAGAATTATTATGAAATGAGAAATCTATTTTATTACAAGTTAGGTAGTAAGACGAGGTACTACAGAAAAAATCAAAATTCACATGATCCGCTGAGTTATGCTAGTTTAAAAAAAAAGGGGAAAGCAAGTCCTTGGCTCAATTATTTTTATAGAATAAATCGTGGCCTCATTGGTGGACCCTTCCTTGAGGCTCTCGGAGCTGTGACTCGGGGCAAGAGGGATGGTACTCTAATGTCGGTGGTCAACCAGTCCTGGGATAAATGAAGGAATCACTCCTACTCGCGTATTGGCAGTCGTGAGAGATGGACGTGTGACTGACAGTAACACCAGCTAAGCTATTATCATAAATTAAATAAAGACAATAGTGATTCATAATATGTTATCCACAATTAACTAGGTCGATAAATCAAATGAATTAATAAATGTAATATTGATTTAATATGTGTAATAATAACCTTATCATAAAACGTTGTTAGGATACGTAACTACCTCATCATAAGTCTCTGGTAGGATACGTAACCACCTCATCATAAAACGTTGGTAGGATACTTAGCTACCTCACTATAAGTCTCTGGTAGGATACGTAACCACCTCATCATAAAATCGTTGGTAGGATACTTAGCTACCTCACTATAAGTATCTGGTAGGATACGTAACCACCTCATCATAAAACGTTGGTAGGATACGTAACTACCTGGCACCCAAATATAAGACTATATAACTCAGAATTCACTTAAAATTATAATTACCAAACGTATAAAAACTACTCCATGGCATCAGCTCGCAATCGAGCGATACTGATCGGACGGCCACCGTCTGTTGGCAAAGATAGTGCCAACTTGTGTAGAGAGATGGTGTTATTTGGTTAGCACAACGAACCTCCCGGCCGTTAGGTAGACCGGAACTTCTACTTCTTTATTGAAGTAGCTCCTCATTTGGCGTCACGAGGCTGAGTTGACCCCGCTCCGTTCACAGAAACTCTGGAAGTGTTAGGGATCGAACCAGAGACCTCTGAATCTGTAGCCAGTAACTTCTGACAATAAACACACACATATCGAAAACAATCAGGGCGTACGTCGAGCCGGTCAGGATTCGAACACGGAACGTCCGGTGAGAATACTAGAAGTGGAACTAACAGATCATTTCAGACAGAGTGACTGTTACACCTGTGCATCCTCTGACTATCGCAGACGTGGGGCCCTTCCGGGAGGGTGTTCTTATCAACCTCATGACTCTCGGAGAAGAGTCCCCCAATAAGAATCCAGCCAGACACACTTTCTCTTTGGAGCTGATATAAATATCTGTAACAAGGCTATCTTCCTTTACTTCTGCTTTCACCTGTTTAGAATCAACGTGCATTATTATTATTGTTATTATTATTATTATTATTATTATTATTATTATTAGCACCGCGTCTTACTACCCATTCGGGTTATACGCACTTACGCAAATGTGTAATGGTAGGGTGATTGTGAGATGAAATGAAGGACCTACAGTTTAGCGTGGAATCCGAACCACGGTGGAGGCCTGGCATTCCCCACATTAACAAGATGTATTTTCAGAGGTAAAGTAAGGGTTTGGTAATCAGATAAATCTGTGCCGGGACCGAGGATTGAACCCCGGCCGCCAGCACAGAAGTATGACACCTTACCCCTAGACCGCCAGGTCACCGAATCAGCGTGCAGTTCATTATAAAAACAAAGGAGGTAATAATAATAATAATGACTTGCTTGGGCTATATCAAACTGCAGCTCAGTTTGTGGAAAGATTAGCCAGAAATAATGCACCGTTGCCCAGGGGACGCCCGAATGTACTACTCGTAAATCCTTTCCGCGGAGGCTCTTTCCATGTCCCAATGAGATGAAGACACGATGATAGTGACTATGACGGCGTGGAGCCAAGGAAGATCTTAACCTGACTTAAGCCTAATTAACCTAACCCCTGGTGACCATAGGAATTATTCCCCTTTCAAGAAAAATCCCCCGGTAGAAGCCGGGAATCGAACCAGGGACTCTGTGACCACTATACCACGAGGCCGGTTGACAAAAGAGATGAAGGGGAGCCTTGAAAAACAATCAAATTTCAACATAACTTGGGTATTTTGTACCAGGATCGTAAACAAGTATCATTGTTATTTTGTGCAGTAATTCTTTGCCTGGTTTGAAAGCGAGGATCGAAATATTTTACAAGGGTAACGTGAGGCCTATAAATTTAGAGAATTTAATAATACATATATGTTATATTCCATTTTTCAAGCTTTAACGACCTTAATATGTTGACGCACCACTAAAATAGTCATAATATTCCCCTGAAAAGAAGATGCTCGCTATTTTTAATGAGAAAATACCAAGGAAATGGAACTTTTTCACGCAAAATGAGAGTAATAAGGCAATATTGCATATTTGCGTGACTTGGGCATTAGTTTTTTAATAGGATTTTCTGGAGATCTTGATCCAAATATCCGTAAATTACAGGAATATAATGTTTTGTACACAAAAATAGTAATTTTGATGTTTTAATTAGAGTGAATGATTAAATTAATATAAGATATTTAATTAACTTTTTCCGTCTTACCCCAGAGAATAGCTGTAGTAGAAACACCGCCTTGAGATGTTAAGCTTGCCACACACAGAATCGGAGCGGAACAGATAGGAATCAAAACCCTACGAAAGGAAACGAGTTTGGTTCGCACACTGGTTCGGATCTCGATTCACGACAGTCACCCACCTCGGTGGCTGCGCGGTCTAACGCGCTAATCTCGAGTAGAATAGACTGCCGATGACGGTGGGGATCGCGGTTCAAATCTCGGTCTGGTGGGTGTATTGAACGAGGTTTTGTTTCCTCCACGCAAAGGCGGATACATTTCCTCTGAATATAACCTTCTTAATCCCTTAAAACCATTAGCGTAATTAATATATAATCGTATAACCGAACAGGTAGTAATATGCGGTGCTAAAAAAAATCATGTCAGTCGGAAGACAGAAATCAAAAGGTAAATCTATGTTGTTGATAGTGAGTGATATCAGCGGTGAAGAGCAGGTAATGGCGGGGGTTCTGTGCACAGCTGCCGATGAAGATGAAGATAAAGAAGAAGTGGTTTACAAAATACTTTGCACGACACAGTAAATGCAACATAAAATTTCCAAGGTTTCCTCCCTCTCATTTTCCTTTTTAACCAGTCATACCCATGTTTATTAGCAATGCCATAAATTATAGGGTACTATTGAACTAAAGTGATTATTTCTTCGTCGAAATATTTTTTTAAATAAGCAAAAATCGTCGAGGAACAGGAAACGAACATAAACATTTATAATCTGAGCGTGAGCATGCGCATAGCTTCGGAATCCGTCAAAATATTCCCCTCCTGGCAAACCGTTCTGTTCCGATCCGACTATGATTGTTCCCGATCCGATCCAGTGTGCGGGCCTCCATTAAAAAGCAGGCAGTCAAAAATTTCCTATGCGTTCCGTTCCGATTTGGTGTGCGTCAAGTTTTATTCTTCACACACATATTTATTTTCGAAATGTTGCAGTTAAACATTTGACTGGTTTGATTTGTTTCAGAAGTCTCGCCACCACCGAGATCTACCTTTGACTCCATCGCCTCCCCGACCCACTGATGTAGATTTCAACAGGTCAGGACCTGAAGATCTTCTAGACAACAAGCTAGGGTCTGAAGTTCTCTTGAACAACAGACCGGGATCTGAAGACCTTCTAGATAACTACGACGCGTCTGAAGACCAAGTCTTGACGAGACAAAGTGAGTAACTTTGAAACATTTAAGATTTTAGAAGATTTTAGGCTTTTCAAAAACTAAAATGTTATCTATATTAATAAAATTAACTTTGTCTGTCTTGAGCATTGCGTGATATCTGCCACACACAGAGGTCTGAAATTTTAAAATTTGTAGCCCCCGTACACGAATATGTGCACCTCGGAGCAGGAATTTTAAAAATTGGATGTGATTGTTTTTAAATTAATTAAAAACTGACTCGTTAGACATAAAATGGAGATTTTTTTATGTTTTGAAGCAAAGAATATATATGTAATGTCCTGAGGTAACCACACAATGGATTGCGAGGTTACCCTGGTTAACGCCGGGTACTTCTGTCAGTTTTTAATATTTTTATATTTCTCTATAGGGCTTATTTAAAACGTGAATGACTCCTGGAGTTTTACTGAACCGATTATTTATATATTTCTAATTAAAGAATGTACACTGAGGATGATTCCGAAATTTCAGATAACTTTTTTTTTTAACAGAAGATTTTCGGATTATAACTAAACTATTTTATTATTCTAAAAAAATACAAAAGCAAATATTCCTGTGGCTATAGTACCAGAGTTTACAAAATCAACATGTAAGACCCACCTAAATGGTGGACAGAAGATACAAGCCCAATGAAAAAGTTCATACTAACGTGTATCCCATTTGACCTTGTTTCATTGCAATAGTCTTATTTGTACTCCAGTAATGTGGAGCTGCTTAACATTACAGGAAGTGCTCAAAATGGCACGAATGCAAGACTGCATTCAGGCCAAAGGTACAGTTACTGAGCTAAGACACAGGTATTGAGTTGTATATACACATAAATCACAAAATCTCTGAACTTACGCTGAACTTTACAAACCTTGTGACTTGAACAATCAATAAAGTTAATTCAGGCAATTTTTAGCCTGAATTCGACTGGTTTTATTCTAAAACAGCCATTATTTTTCCACGCTGTACTGGTGATTAATCTCTCGATGCAAGCTGAATTAATCGTGGTCCACACAATTAGTTTTGTTCAGTTGTAATATTATTACTTTTTTTTTGGGCGGTCAAATGCAAGAAATAATTAAGAACAGCTTAAACTTTATCGTCTAACGCAGTGATATTCAACCTGGTGTTCTCGAAGACATATTGGGGGTACGCAAAATGTAAAAATATATAAATATATGCAATGTATATGACTGCCTCTATGGTCTAGTGGTCAGAGCTCATAGGTTCATTTGCCTCGCTTCCATATTTGTCTGTAAAGCAGTAGGTCTGGAATGAGGTTAACTCAGCCTCGTGAGGACAAATTAGGGGCCACTTGAATAAATAAATAGTGACTCCGGGTCCAGAAAATTGAGATTAACAGCCGAAGGGTTCATTGTATTGACCACATGAAACCCTCTATCAGCAAATGTTGGCATTATCTTCACTAAAATGTGGTGGCCTCTCAGTAGGTATAACTCACTGGTGAGCTGACTCCATGGAGTTTGTTTTTACATATATGTATATTAATAGATAAATACCTGTGCTTCACTACGGAGCACTCTTGAAGATCATTACAGAGAATTCCTTTTTTTGTACAAAGAAATAATAATGAACTTGGTCGGTAATTCTAAGGGAAAGGAAAATATGGAACAACATATATTTTAAACAACACTGTAAATTTGCTTAAAGACTTTTTATAAAGCTTCCTTATAAACTACATTTTTCGTTCGCCCCTCTGGCTGCAGAGTCACGAGGCTATCAGAAGAGATTACACGTGAACAAACTACTTACAGCTGGCCATGAGAGAAACAGTAATTTCTTAAATCTACACCAGCAACTTTCAAAGACTTACCCTGAGCTTTGTTTATCGTCATTTCGAAGCATACTTTGACGGGAAATTGCAATCGTTTGAATTGTAAGTGGCGGTCGGAGGGAATCAAAGGAAAGTGGCTCATGAAAACTGTTCCTCCCGCACCACATCCTGTAAAGATGGTTGCTTAAATCACGTCACTATGTAAAGATTTCACCTCCAGTTTGGTGAGAGGGTATCAGATTCTGTAGCAGCATTTTAGGTGCTCCAACTTTCAAACAGAAATTGTGAGGTGGAATCCCTGGAGATTGTGAGGTGGAATTCTTGGTGTATTTAAAGTGTAGATGAACTCCAAAGGGTAGTGGACCACGTCCTCTATATCTCCACCACGGAGTACACAGACTGATTATGATATCTCACCCTATCAGTAGGAAGTTTGTCCAGTAACGAATCATTAATGCTTGCTGCTGTATCGTTCTTAGGCGTGAGAATAGCTCCCTCCTAAAGCCAATTAGGGTCTTTAATGTGTAAATCGCTCAAATCAGGGTAAATATTGTCACTTAAAATATTCAAATCCTTAACAACTTCATAGAGATTTTCCGGAATGTGTAGTTTGTCATCTTCCTCATTTAACCTTCCATCTCCAATTTCTAGAAGTAAGTTTGAAAACTCTTCTTCCATCAAATCGCCTTTGAGATGGACCCTCATATTGACTCTCAAGGATAGGACTTGGACTTTAGGCCACATTTAGGGTGACTTTAGGCACGACAGATAGTGTCTGCCGGAAGTCCCCGACCAGTAGTACTGTCATCCCACCCATCAGATGTTTACTACTCTGAATGTCCTGGAGAGTCCTGTCTAATGCTTCTATTCCTCCTTTGTGAGCCATAGTACACTCATTTCAAACGATTAACTTTCGCTCTTTAAGTGCCTGGGCAGTATCACTCTATTTTTAAATATTACACAGAGGAATTTTCAGATTAATTCAAGTTGAAAGGCAATTTGAAGGCAGAATGTGTTGTCTTCCCACCGTCTAACAAAATCGCAGCTGTACCTGTTGAAGCTACAGTGATCGCTATTTTCTTGTGTTTCCTTACACTGGTAAGCAACAGATAAATCCAAAACGTTTTACCTGTTCCGCCTGGAGCGTCAAGAAAGAAAAGCCGTCCAGAATCCGAACCAACGCTATCAATCACCTCTTCATGGATTAGACTTTGTTTGGTGCTGAGTTTAGTAAAGTTTTGAGCAACTGAATCAGAAGATTTAACTACTTTGTAAGAAATTTCTCTCGGGTATTCGCGATTGACACTAACTTTATTTAGATCATTAGACGGTGAGGGAAGGCCAAGCCACTGAAGTGGTTGTTTAGACATTGAAAATACTGACTTTTCTAAAAGCACTAAGCATTTGTTGTAAACAATATCTATACAGTGTTCAATGCCAACCTCTCTAAAGTAATTATCCACCTGCCTTTTTATATCCTCAGAAAGACTTTCTCTGTGGTTTTCCCAAAGTTTTAAAGGAGCTGCCAATTGACAAAACGCCAACATGACAGAAAATAGTTCCCGGAGCTTGTATGGTGAGTAAGAAATAGCGGCCTCCTCCATAGTGCGGTCCCAGTGAGTGTCATCCTCCAACAACCCCAACGCTCGGCAGGCAGACTGATAAGTAGGATAAACCATACCTGACACTTTCTTAAGGTCATCAAAGAAAGTGGGTCCTCGAACTTTGTGAGGTAGGAGTCGCAAGAAATAGCATTCAGCATTGTTCGGATGTACAGTGTACACTCGATCAAGCACTTGATCCTGCTTGCCTCTTGCTTGTCCAGAGAAAGCCTTTCCTTGCTCCCTCCGGATAAACTTATTGCTCTTCCAAACATAGTACGCTGGAACTTCAATGTAGAGAAACCATCTTGCAAACGCATCTACTTTGAAAAACTCGAAAAATGCTAAGAGAGTGGTTTTTGGAGGGTTCTGTACTTTACCTGCTCCATTATCAGTTGTAAAATAAACTCGTTGACCGTTCCGAGATGGACAGAGAGATGCATGACGGGTGGATACCTTTCATGAATGAGGAAGCATAAGATCCTCTTAGCAGCTTCAGAATTACTAATATAGCTTCCTGCCTCATACTTGGCTACTTCATTCCACTAGTTTTCTAAACGAAACACTTCTTGATCACTGCCCTTGTTCGCATATTTGCAGATATACTTTATGGACCTCACAGAATTACAAAATTACATGTTAATATGGGCCATGAAGTTTCGGGACAGGGCAGGGTTGTACGGAACCACTCACTTATTATCAAGGTCTACTCCATTTATATTGACTGTAAGTCCGCCATCAGAAGGAGATCGTCTCCAGTACTGCGGATAGCCGTCATCTGCAGCCTGAGTATTCTTGGTTAGTGGACATTGGTATCTTTTGCTACATGAGTCGCCGATCATACACGGTGAATTTCTGTTCAGATTTCCACACGGCCCATGAATCATCGTAGACTTTACGATTTAATGAAGGAGTGGATCAAGTTCTGCGTCAGGAATATCTGCGCTTATGACCCTGTCGATTTGGGCAGACATGATTGATTCGTTCTTGAAGCCGTAGAAAAATGTGGGCGTGAGGCAAAACACGCTTCTGCCACTATACAATGTACATGTAACACCTACTCAGACCGAAAATAGAGCCTTTAGTCAAGAGTTGAATATATTTTTTAATATGAAAAACCCGAGCAATAATGTCATGTCTGTTTTGGGGCTTTTGTCCGACATTTAATGCCTATTGTGTCTCAGTCCACTTAAGGTTACATGTGGATGTGATGAACAGATCAGGACGACCCTATTGACATACATACGCCATAGAATCCTGAATCCGCTCGTGCATGTAACGGGGCCTACCAGTAAAACTTGAAGGTAACACGACCAGCTTGTCAAGATCATGTGCAAGGAATATTGGCTAGTTTCTGGACTCCCACAGGTGTACGCAGTTTACCGTTCTCAGTTTACTTTGGTTGTGTCTAATGAAATTCAGTCTTTCTGATTCTATCTTTGCGCATCTGTCAACCAAAAACTGACTAAGAAAACTGCGATAGAGCAAGATGTAGTTTTCTTTACCCTCTCTTTCCGTGATTCGGTAAGAGTAAAAGTCTGAAGTAGAAACTATTTTCTTAAGAGGGGCTTTGGAATTTGGATCAAGCTGGGAGATGCTAATGGAGTATCCATCTTTTCCACGGCAGAACATAAAAGGGCACTGAAGAGCGTCATAAGCACGGTTAGTTTCGCTGATCCGCACCAACTTAGTGTCTCTGTTGTGACGAACGATGTCCCAATTTTCAAAACTCGTGCCCCAAAATCACTAAAGCCCCACCACTCGTTGTAGGCGCGTTATATCGACCCCTATGTTCAGACGAAGGTTTTCGGTCCTCATGAATCACAACTTTAAACTATTGATCTTCTGGGGCACTCTCCATTGCTGTTTGAAAATATCGTATGTAAGGATTGTGATCATGCAAAACTTTTTGAAGATGCCCAAATAAACAGGGTTTCACAACAAGAATTTTTCATCATCGCCAACAAAATATATTAGTAAAACCATTTGTTGTTGTTGTGATGAAGGCAACAAACGTCTTAACCTGTGGTAAACTTGCCCATGAACCTTAAAAGTTGGTATAAAATTTCCCTCGTGTACCCCCTTAGCTCCAAAGGAAGTAATTTGAAAATGTCCATTATGCTTCCTAATGTTTGTCGAAAAATCCTGAGACTCGGGATGGTCATTAGTAAGAAGGCTGTGTAGAGGATCGTGTAGAGGATCAGGAGGCTGTTCAATTGTAGGAAGATGTAACTTGCCGTTGCTACAACATAGACCGGGACCTTTTTTGCGTGACAGCCCTTGTATTCGACTTTCTGTCCAATAGAAACAACCTTGTCATTATTGTAATCTGTATTGCAGTCGTACTTGAATCCTGATAAAGATTTTATTTTCCACGGGACCAATCGTTTACTTTCATTGTATCTCCTTACAGCTTCTTGATTGACTTAGGCTTGTGAATGTGAGGAATGCCAGGCCTCCACCGTAGTTCGGATTCCACGTAAAACTGTAGGTCCTCCATTTTATCTCACAATCACCCTACCATTACACATTAGCATAAGTGCGTATAACCCGAGAGGGTAGTAAGACGTGGTGCTAATAACGATTGACTTCGGGATGTTTGTTTGCGTATCTGGATACGAGAGCTCTGTTTATATCGGGATTTCCCTCGTTGTATCTTTTAACTGCTTCTCTATTCACACCATGATTGTTCTCAGTGCATTTCCTCACAGCCTCCCTATTAGATTCTGTATTTTCCTCGTCATAAGCCTGTACTGACCCCCTATGAACATCGATTTTTTTCAGTATATTTTTTACAGACTCCCTATGTTTTTTTCTTTTTATTTAATCGGTTAATCTAGCGCTTTTTTTCCTCTTTTTTTCCTCATTGAAAGGAGTAACTTTGGAACTTCCAAACAGTAAGAAGTGAGCTGATGTCTCTGTTTGGGTATTTAATTTTAAGTCAACGACAAGTTGAATCATTGTTGTATCATGGAGTAAGTTCCCTACACGGCCCATTTGGTCTGTAGTTTAACTGGAGTGAATCTCACTCCTAAGCCTATATCAACGTATTTCGGTCAACTGCTCAGCCTGGCGAGAAAGTTAAAGTTTGATTGATCAAGGCCTAATGTCTAAACTTAATTAAGAGTTGTATATTTGATAGTAATATTAGTTTAGTACACTGGTGCGCAACTTGTGGATACGTCTCAGCCCTTCTGGCATGGCCCGCGTATAAACTTAGTGCTTGTTTTCAGCCCCAACCAGGCGCTGTTGGAGAGCTTTTCTGAGCTTCACTCAACTGTAATAATGTACTCAATTGTTGCTTATATGCTTGGTTTTAACAATTCTGGCGGTTCTGACTTGTAACAAGCCAACTGTGGGCCTTGAAGCCAAAGCGATCGCTTTCCCTAGCTTCTCACCTCAGGTCTGATGTCTGAGACTAGTGACTGTACCATGTTGCTACTCTTATTAGCTAGCTACACTAGCTCTAATAGCAATAACCTCTTAAATTAGGATTGTTCATTGTTACTGTTTGTAACTCGACTGGTTGTTTTAGTTCATATGTGTTGTGCCTCGCCTTTGATAGTTGTAACAAACTTCCTTTCTTGCCATGTTGTATTAGCCATCCAGGTCCGCCTGATGGAGGTTTAGTTGATTATTAACCTTTCGTTTTAGAAATAATCTCCAAACCTAGTTTAGGAAAGGAGTATTTTTTAATATTCCCTACCCTGCTTGGTGGGTGGTCTAGGCAATGTAATGGTTGATTGACTGATATCGCCAGAGCTTCATTTGGAGTAGCTCTTCGACCTAACTGTATTTGTTATTTCACATATTATATACTAGCAAATTAACAACTGTCAGGAATCAGATTGAAAGCTGTGAATGTCTAAATCATTTGCTTGTATTTGTTGTGAGGATTGTTACTAATTAAACTCAATGTTGACTCGCATATTCGATTTTTTTTATTTACACTTTATGACCTATACTATTCTCTTGTTTTGTAACCTTGATACGACACTTCTGCTGCTCAATGGAAAAGTCGTTTCACTCTTAGGAGTCAAATCTTCAAAAATATTTCTTATTGCCCCTCTACATCATAAGAAGAATTACCTTGCAAAATGTCAGCTTCTTAGGTATTGTTGTTTTTTATATACAGTTTGAGATACAGTGATCAGTCAATGAGTCAGTAAGTGAGTGGTATTTATAGATATAGATTTATTACTAAACACTAAAAAATCAGAGCTATGTTTAGGGTTAGTCACAAGTGATCCGGACCTTAAGAAATACGATCTGGAAGCGCCTCTGTTCTCTATCTCTTTCCTAGATGTAGAGTATATAACATGTACTCGCTTTGCTCGTTGGGGGTTCCGCCCCTAACCCCGGTGGGTGTAAACAAATGTAATTCTAGAGCCGTTTTTTGATAGGTCTTACCGTTTAGCCACAATACACCTCCAAAGAAAGGTCCGCACCGACTTTAAAATTGCTCCACCATTTTGATTTTTTTAACTTTTTGGAATCTTCCCGTTGGCTACAGGCTAGAAGCTATAAGTTTGTCAAATTTCAAGTTTCTAGCTCATTTGGAAGCGGGTAAACATTAATGTCAGTGAGTGAGTCAGCCGTGTGGCTGTATAGTAGTATAATAATAGCTTGTATAGGGTGGAGCCGAAACGATTAGAGCTCGAAAATTAACACTTTACTTGAAAACTACATATTCACTAGCTGACTTAAAGAAAACTACATTCTACACTTTTTAAAGATAATGTCACTGTGGTGAGCTCCACCGGACGTCAGCCAAACCCCTGAACGTTGTCCATCGCTTTCCTCAGCACAGATCGTCTCATTGTTTCCGTCCTACCCTGTATTATGCGCCAAGAATGCCGAGGGTACAAAGTTTTAAATAAATTATATCCGAGGGTACGCGAACAAAAAAGAAAGGTTGGATACCACTGATATGAGGCAACCGAAAGAATGAGATACAAATTATGAGGGTATTCGCCTATAAAAACCACAACGCGGGAGATTCACGGTGCAGGCAAATTCGAGTGCGGGACCAAAACCCGTGGTCACTATTATCTGGTCAAGAAAGGTCAGTGGGATCAATTATTCCTCTGGTTGCGATCGAAATGAACTCTCTATCCACTCAGCACAAAACACAAGTGGAGGAAAACTCTTTCCCTTTAAATCACCGCTTCGGTGACCGCTTAGCGCTACTCTCGTGTTAGACTAGACTGCCGATGACGGGGAGATCGTGGTACGATCCCGGTCGGGTGCACTGAGGGTGGTTTTTCCTAAATGGCTTCCCATTTTCTCTACGCAAATGTGGATACACTTCCTTTCAATTCAACCTTCCGCATTTCTAACCCATTAGCGCAATTAGTAAATAAGCGTATAACCCGAATGGGTAGTAAGAAGCGGTGTTAAAAAAGACAAATAACTTATAAATCAACTTAGTCCTATAACAAACACAACATGTTGTATCCAGGCCTTTAATTTATCACTGTGAAAGAAAGAGGGAGTCTTAATTTCACAAAAGATTTATTTTAGAGCGTGTTAGGATTCAAACCTGGGACACTAGTCCTATATAATTACTATATTTATTTTATAAAATATTCGTTTCCATAGTATATTTTTAGGATTTGGAATATGTTTTTGTTTTATTTGAACCTGGGACTACAAGTGTAGCCCTTTAGTTCAGTCGGTTGCGTGTATGTCTAATGAACTAATGGTCCCGGGTTCGATTGTTGACATGGCCGAAAAATGTATAATAGGTGAAATTAGTATTTCCCCATTCGTAATGATAAATTAACGGCTGGGGACTGGATGTCGTGCCTGTCCTAGTCTTAAGTTATATTACAAGGCATATGAAGCCGGTGGTGGAAAATATACGGCTTGAATAAAAAACTGATCCAGGCTACAGACTAGAAACAGTAATGGGTGTAAAAAACTGCCAGTGTAGCCATTTTTACTTACGAAGTACAGCTTTCCATGAATTATAAATCCCAGTATAAGTAGAGCTATCTTACACTTTGCAGTAATTTTTGGAAAGAAGAAAAAAAAATAACGAATGTATTAAGGATTATAGTGGGGTGGATAATTTATGGAAACCCTGTTCGTTAAAATCTTTTGCTCGGATTATAAAATAATTGATTTAATTTGTGAGCCGAGTAGAATACATTGACCGTTTTCACGCCATATTGTTTAACATTTTTCTTTCTACAGTGTATACCGTTAGAACCCATAATAAAAATAACTAGATTCTAAATAAATGTACATATACATCCCTACTTTTATTTATTAACCTTTAGTTTTCTCAGATATGGAAGGTTAGGTTAGTTTAGATTAGGTTGGTTAATAATTCATAACATATAAATAATAATTTTAAACTTATAACATTATTAAATAAACTATATATTTTAGTGTTGTTTGGTCTTCTAAGTGGACCTATATTATTTGAATACGTTTTACTGTGCTCTTTTATGTTGTTTCATCTTTCATTGTTGAAGTTATGTGTGAATGTTTATTCATTCTATGTGCGAGAGTTTAATTAATGTAACATCATTAAAAGATCCGCAATCCATATTTGATCAAGGGGACAGAGAAATAATATCTCTGATAGGTTTATTTTGGTGAACATCTAAGCTGGATCGGTGTTTGAATCGATTCAGGAAATTCTGAAGAATATGGCTGAACAATACTTTGTGAAATAGGTATTCGCGTTATTATTTTATAAATTTGGACTGAATTGTAACTATTAACGTTGTTAGGTAGTGTTATTTTCGTGAAAATATTTTTTTTTTCGAAAAAAAAAAAGTTTGCATACTATATCCAGCTAACTTTCTATTCACTCAGTTTAGTTGAAGGCAATATTGAGTGGACCCCGCTGTGTTGACAAGGCTATAAGCCCTATTATTATTAATAATAATAATTTCACATTCAATTTCCTTTATCACAGTGCCAGCCAACAGTCGTAGGACCTATATCAGGCCAGCACTCAAAGTAAACAACTACCACACAAATACATATATTTACATGAGACAATAAGATAAACAAAAATGACTAAATAATGTTATGTAATGATTAATAGTTACAAAAAAAAGTAATTAATAATGATAATAATAAAAATAGCAATAATAACAAAAAACTAAAGAGTGGTTAAAAACAGTAACAATATGCAAAAAATAAATCAGAATATTGTAAAATTTAGATATTATAGGCAGAACCTCTTAGGGATAAATTATTGATAAGGGCTTTCCTTAAATAACTCTCTGAGTTTATCTTTTCTTTTATGATAGAAGTCGAATCAGACAAATCTAGAATTGGCGCTATGGATACAACGACCTATATCTAAGAGCTAAGAGCTATTGAGAAAAAATAATTTTGGATTACGAGAAGCCCGAGAAGGGATATGAATGCCTATATGATCAAGGGCAAATTTGCAACAAATTTTGCTATTGAATATATTAAAAACAAAAAGGGCATCACAATAAAGTCCACGTGAGAAGAGAGTTTGGAGCCCTAAGAGGTTTCGAACTCTGTCATAGTCACAATAAATCCGGTTACTAAAGAATTTATCATAGCACGCAGCGACAAATTATAATAATAGTAAATAACTACGATGATGATTATGATAATGATGACATATGTCTTTGAATTTGAGACAAACAAAGATGGCTCAGTTGTGCGCTTAAAGCCAAAGAAAGATCCAAAGCTCAATCCCGTGTCCAAATTGTTATTTTCACTTAATTAAATCTGATTTGTCTATAATAACTGGCCTTGTGGTCAATCATAATGTATTAAATTGTGATACTCTTGAATTAAAAAAAGATCTAGCGAACCGATGCAACGATGGATGCAGATTATTGCCAAAATATATTCAAATCTTTTCACTTGGAAAAATTCTATAGAATGAGGCCTAATTCTACTTTCTATTTAAATGTTTCCTCGTCAGGGGCTATCCACTTTACAAAGATCTTTGTGTTTTTGTTGTTTAATTTGAAACGAAACGCCGCCAGGGTTTGTCGGCTGGACGGTCCTGGTCTACAACTGCCAGTGGCGGGTTTGTAACCGTCTTCTGAGGCCAGGATACCATGCAGGTGCGGTTACTTCGGCTCGATGAGATGATGCGATTGATTACTTAGTGCCAGTGGAAGTCTTAAGCTTAACTTAATCCTAACTAACCAGTCCATGGTCAACCAAAGGCACAATATACCTATGGTACAACCGGGAACCGAGCCCAGAACCTCTCGGTTAGTAGCCAGGAATGATGACCGCTAGACCAAGATGCCGAAAAATCTAGTGTTGTTATTAAAAGATGAACTTATTTTGTATGTATATAACTCTCTTAAGTTATGGTTATGATATTTTTGTTACTAAATTATTTTCGGAAACTTATCCAAACATCTTATTTCGGATGTACTTGTTTATTTCATTGTCTAAAAATAAAAATAAAATAAAAATAAAATTAAAATAAAAATAAAATTGGCGTGGGGATTGGGGGTGGAGATATAGGGGTCTATTAAAAACTAAAACTAAAGAGGACTACGCACTAAAACCAAAAGGTAATAATGCTATTACCACTAGTGGTTCTGATCCAAAAAATACTACGTACATCATGTGAAGAATATATCATGTCATTGGGTTTAAAGCTGACATTTTATCTTAGTGATCGAGTTACACAGAAGACAAATGAATACTATATTCAATAATATACTATTCGTACAGAATAATCATTGTTTACATAGTTTAAGACGTCAATCTTGCAATAAACGCACAAATCGAAATAAAAAATACCCATCATAACCCTCTTTGATGGCCGCAAGGTCTAACGCGCTACTGTCGAAGTAGGTTAGACTACCGATGACGGGGAGATCGAGGTTCGAATATCGGTTGGGTGTACTGAGGTTTTTTTACAAAATTGTTTTACACTCTCCCTCCACGAAAATGCGGGTATACTTCCTCTAAATATAACCTTCCAAATCCCTAAAACCATTAGCTTAATAAGTACATCAGCGTATAACTCGAACGGATAGTAAGACGCCGTGCTTAAAAAAAAACATAATTCGGCCGTGGATCAAAAATGTGGAGCTGCCAAATTTCGTTAAAATAGATCTACAAATTTAGCAGCGATTGTGTGACAGACGTAATGCCAAACGGCCGAGTTGAAAATACCTTGCTCCGCTCGGCCAATTATTAATATTAATAAATAACAAATATTTATATTGTTCTCATGGTAATTTTCCTAAAAAGGTTTTTTTCCCCCAGATAATTAAGAATTGTCAGGCGCAGCCTTAATCCTGTATGTGTGTCTCCTCGTTATATTCCCCTTGAATGTAGGCTACCGGAATGTTCTTGTCCCCGGCTCCCACATTCACAGGGGAAACGCGGCGGGGACGAATATAAACATAGATCACGGTTAATTTCAAATGTCGCTGTATAGTCCGAGCTAGGCAATCAAATGGAAACTTGATTAATGCTCTCTGAGTGACAGATATTTATTGAAACAATTACAAAAGAATATGGGAAAAGGTTACACATGCGAGAGGGATATTTATTTACGTGTGTTTTTAAAGCCCTTGGCCCTGTCGAGTGCAAGTCTAAAACATATTTTTTGGGATGATGGGTGGGAGGATTAAAGGCGTGACTTAGCTTCACCACCGACCAAAATATATTTTCGCGCCAACAAGGACAGATGGATCACGGACAGGTCTTGCGGAAAAATTATACGTTTGGAAATGTAAGTTTTCTCGAGAACGAGTGAAATTTTTATTGTAATATTTTCAACAACTCTTCTAAGGTAATGTCTCGATGTTTCTTAATTGTTACATTTTTTTATTTTTTGTTAAACAACCGGCAGTTTTCTATTGAAAAATTTCAATTTCATCGATATTTGATCCCTGTTAAAATACTAGAGGTGTTTATATAAAAAGTATAACTTAATCAACATGAACTTGAAAATAACTGTTTGTTCCCATGACTCTGCAGTTCCACGCCAAATGAAAAGTGCCAATCGCTTTAATACTTTGAACTGAAAACTGGTATTCACTTCAATTTATTTTATTTATTTTGTGTATTTTAGCACTGCTTCTTACTACTCGTTTGGGTTATATACTTATGTACTAATTAAGTAAATTATTTTAGGGATTTGGAAGGTTATAATTAAATGAAGCGTACCCGCATTTGTGTGGAAGGAGAGTGAAAAACCACCCTCGGTACACCCGACCGAGATTAGAACCTCGATCTCTCCATCATCAGCAGTCTAACCTACTGCGAGAGTCGCTCATTAGACCATGCGGCCACCGGGGCGGGTTATTTTAATGTCAATACCAAAGAGGATCATAATTTTTTTTAAGGAAAATGAGATAATTTATTTCTGTAAACTTCAATCAAAGTGACTTTAAATCTAACAACAGTTTTAGTCAATTTGAAAACTAGTTTTCAAAGGGCTAGAATAGCCCCATTTTTAATACTAGGCTAACTGCCGGTCAAAATGTGCTACGAGTAAAATAGTCGTAGCTAAAAAAATTTGCATGTCAAGGTCATCAAATTGGCCACCGTCAAATGGTTTTCCTACTTAGCTCAAAGTGTCAACACTATTTTTTTTATTAGCACCACGCCTTAATACCCGCTCGGTTATACACATATGTACTAATTACACTAATGTGTTAAGGATGAAGAAGGTTGATTTGAGAGGAAGTGCACCCACGTGTTCTTGGAGATACACCCAACCAAGATTCTAACCCCAATCTTTCACGTCATCGAAAGTCAAGTCTATTTCGAGAGTGACGTTTTAGACCACGTGTCGGCAACCGGCTGAGCTCGCGGCAATTGCCAGCCGATTGCGTAAAAAAAAACAGATCCTTACTTAAAGTCGATCTTTTATTCTTTTAAAAACGCGTAAATAATGTTTTAATATGGACCAAAATTATCTTAATTAGTAAAAAATCGGTAGTGATATAAAACTACATGGCGTGAGCCCGCGAGCGAGCTACACCGACCGAGCGGCCGCTGCCGTCAGCGGTGATAGTGTAGATATAGGGTGTCATGTGGTCAGCACAACGAACCTTTCGGCCGTAAAGTTAAGTTTTCTAGACCGGAGCTGCTACTTATTTATTCGTGTAGTCCTCATTTGTCCTCACGAGGCTGAGTTGACCCCGTCCCAGACCCACTGATTCACGGATAAATTCCGGAACTTTGACCACCCGACCCACTGCTTCACGGATAAATTCCAGAACTTTGACCACCAGGCCACAAGGGCTATCCCGCTAATGTTATAAACAATTTTCATTAGTTTAATATGAAAATCTACTTCTGTTACCCCTATAAAGGTGGGTCAAAAATTATTTGAGGAAAGACGTAATTAAGATGTAACCCGCTTTGGTGGCCACATGACCTAAGGCGGTAATCTCGCCGTAGTCTATACTGCCGATCACGGGGAGATCGAGGCTCATATTTCGGTCGTGTGCATTGATGAGGTTTTTTACCAAATGATTTTCCTTTTTCCTCCACGCAAATGCGGGTATACTTTTCTAAATATAGCCTACCTCATCCATGAAACCATAATCGTAATTAGTATATAAACGCATAACCTGGTGGTCTAGGGGTAAGGTGTTGGACTGCTGTTCTGGGGGTCCGGGGTTCGATCCTCGGTCTCGGCACAGATTTATCTGTATTACCAAACCCTTCCTTCACCTCTGACAAGACATCTTGTAAATGTGGGGAATACCAGGCCTCCACCGTGGTTCGGATTCCATTTAAACTGTAGGTACTCCATTTCGTCTCACAACCACCCTACCATTACACATTAGCGTGTGCACAACCCGAATGGGTAGTAAGACGCGATGCTAATAATAATAATAATAATAATAATAATTATAATAATAATAGTGAGACCCAGAGCTGTAAAATAATAATATATATGCATATTCTTAAAACCAAATGTTTCTCTTTTTCACATATTCATCTACAACATTTAGCCACCTCTTGTATGGATGGTCCACCCTTTCCTTTTGATTCACACACTCTACCTTCATATATTTGCTTCTTCACTCGAGCCACATTCGTCCTGAAATACTTTCGTCGCCACCATTATAGAACTAAATATATCATACTTAAAATGAACATTTTCATAATAACTATTTAAATGTCTTAGAACATTATGACAGATCAAGGTAATCTTGATCACAATCTACTATTGTTTGAGCGTACTTGATATATTTACGAGTTTAAAAGAATTATTACAGATTGACTTTTAATGGCAATCTAGTTTTTTACACGCTCGACTGAAAATAATTGCCGCAAGAGTGACCGGTTGCCTACCTTTGTATATAGTATACACACTGAATATTAAAACACCATCATTCGTGCCTGAATCGTTAGTAGCTGGCTAGTAAGGAACTCATACTCGTGTAGTTTTTGCTACCGGTCTCGTGGTATGGTTGTCAAAGCCCCTGGTTGCGGACCTGGACATCCCGGTTTAGATTACCGGCTGGTATTGGGGAATTTTTCTCGAAAGGGGAATGATTTCCATGGTTACCGTAAGTGTTTGGTTAATTAGGTTTAATATCTCCATTTGCTTTATCCTGTAATATTTACTAACATCATCTTCTCATCCCCGGTCGCGGCAAAGATTTATCTGATTACCAAACTCTTCCTTCACCTCTGACAAGACATCTTGTAAATGTGGGGAATGCCAGGCCTCCACCGTGGTTCGTATTCCACGTTAAACTGTAGGTACTCCATTTCATATCACCATCACCCTACCATTACACATTAGTGTAAGTGCGTATAACCCGAACGGGTAGTAAGACGCGATGCTAATAATAATAATAATAATAATCATCATCATCTTCTCATCCCATCGATACGTGGAAGGAGCCTCCACGGAAAGGGTGTACGATTAGTACATTCGGGCATCCTCTGGACAACGGTAGGTAATTTATTACTGGATAATCTTCCAACAAACTGAGCTACAGATTTATGTAGCCCAGAGATGTCATTATAATAGTTTTAATCAGCTCCAAAGATCAATTAATGTCTTCCTAAAACCCAGACATGTATCCACGAACATCGATCTAATAACAATACCAATGTAAATAGTCATCTTATTCTCCTCGAGTTGCCTGCAACGGCGGTCCGTAGTTAGATTAAGCGCCATGTCGACCGTGAAGCGATGCATTACTTGAGTAGTCAATTTTCTCTCTCGGCACAAATATCCGCCCTGTTTTATTACCTCCTCCCCTAGTTTTACGACCAGCATTCTTTCTACAACAATGTCTCTCCATTTCAACCCTCGGAGCTTCTTCCCCATTTTAACGATCTTCTTCCTCTCTCCTTAAGAGCCCTGTGTACGCGGAGAGTCCGTTTCCTGGTCTTTCAGCAAACAGAACAACGAATTATGTAATGGGCTGTTTTAGTCGTGTGTGTTTCCGTGGGCTCTCTTGTAAATGTAAAACTAATGGAGTCATGTCGTGCAAAGTTGAAAACCACCAATTCGTTTATTTCATGTAAATGCAAGCATTCATTTTATAAAGATGACTCATATTCCTCTGCTGTAGTAATTTGCAGGTTCAGTTGATAAACTGGCCAAGGATATCACAATGTATTTCTTATGAGAGTCTTTCTGCTACAAGCCATCCTAAAAACACTTGCTTTTATCCGCACTCATTTAAACTGACGTAAATTACTTTCATTACAAAATTATTTAAATTTTATTGTCTTTTTACTACAATTTTTATTGTTTTATACATTTTTTTATTAAATAATTCTTTAGGTATAAAAAATAAAATAAAATACTTTAAATGTTGAAAATACTAATCAGATCTTTCTTCCAAATGTCAATAAAAAATGAATACACTATATTTTCCTATTTACTAATAAATAAAAATATTTATCTAATATAAATGTTGAGTATCTATAAATAAATGTTTCTGTTTAATGTAATGCTGTTATGACTATTGGTATATAAAGTTATTAACCTGAATAGTTGTATTATTATTGATGTAAAAATCATACGTTATTATTTATACTATAAGTCATATTTACTAATAAGTTTCTAAATTTATTTGGTAATCTTAATTTTTCTTTATAATACATATTTATATTCCATTATAGGTTTTGACCTTGTATTCTTGCCTGATACACTTTTTTTGTGGTGTAAATAAATTATTTTGGTCTCTTGTTGTTTATGTAACTCAGTGGACCTACCTACAACTTGGAAAATCTTAATTATGCTAAAGGAGTGTCAAGAATACTAAAGTTCACAGCACTGTCGACTGACTGTAAAATGCTTGTGACAGTTTTATTGCCCTGCAGTTCAACTTGTTGTTTGGTAGACACTCCACAAACCCTCCTTTTATCCTATGAACCGCCTCGGTGGCGTAGTCGCCTAACTCGCTAGTTTAGTGTTTGGCTAGAAGACAGAGGACGGGGAGATTGAGGTTCTAATCTCGCTTGGGTGAACTGGGGGTGGTTTTCCACTCTCCCTCCACACAAATGCTGGTTCACTACCTCTATATTCAACCTTCCTAATTCCTAATCCATTAGCGTAATTAGTACTGAAGCGTATAACCCGAACGGGTAGTAAGACGCGGTGCTAAGTATTGTTATTTATTATATGCCGTTATAAACTCACTTTGAACTGCACTGACTCGCCTTCAGTCTGCACTAACCTGTATGGTCGGTCGGTTGTGTTGAATGTTGCTTTCTATTTAATACAATCAATTGTTTTTTAACATTAAATTGTTAACATACGAAGCACATAAATAGTGTTTTTTAATAGTCAAGCGTAATGATACAAATATTCTTGCGATGTAGAACCGCGTGGGTGGTTGATGTTTTTGCTCGGGCTAGTACCAGCGACAATCTCCATTTATCTCAGCTTATCAACTGAACCTACAAATGACTGTAGTTTTTAGTAATTGTAGCCATAACTTTATGTTGGTGTTCACCCCATACTAATATTCGCACACTAAGGGTGTAGTGGTTAGGAAAGTAGAACTTAGAAAGAATAAGTGTACCCGAATTTGCGTGGAGGAAGAGTGTAAGTATTTTTTATGAAATGACACCCTCTGTACACACGGTCGGAATTCAAACCCTGACCCTAACAATCCAGTCTATTGCGAGAATGGCGCCTTGGCTCATGCAACCACCGATGCGGGTAGTAAGATAGTTTTTATGTCTACATATTGTTATAACACTTAATTGTATGAATATAGGATAACTGGTCCCCAAAGCTAATGGAGCTAGTGTGTTATCATTTCCATAAAGATACGTCATACTTCTACATACATGTAAACTATGGAGAAGTGGGACAGTGAAAATAATTTATATTCATTTTATTCTCGAAAATTCACTTTTTATATTTTATTACATTTATTTTGTATGCTACTTGTCTGTACGTTGCTACGCTTGTGTGGTGCCTGAACGCTTGGGCCAATTATTGACCAATTTTGTCACATGATGGATATGAATGCAGGAAACATACACACTAAGGGAACTTACTCTCTCTCACACACACACACACATACACACACACACACAGAGTCGAATAATGGTACGAAAGCGGTGCTAACGATTTCGACTGAAATCGCCTGTTCACAATCGGTAAAATACAAAATAATAGTATATAAAGCAAATATTTTTAAAGACAAAAAAATGGAATCCAGATTTTATTTTATTTCCAAAAACACGTGCGTTTATAAGTGCATAAAATTTCCCATTAAAAAAGATATATGTCTACTGTGTATTCTTAATATAAACTTAAATACATAATTATTAAGGTCACTCACTATAAACAAACTATGAAATTTGTCTAAAAACGGATCTGATATAAAAATAAGTAGTCACAAATCAATGTATTATGTTAAGACAATACTTACTATTTTAACACGCTTCAATAAATTCAACAATGTGACATTTTCGGCAGTTAGCTAACTTCCAATGATCAGGATTGAGTTTATGTTTTACATGTTCATAATGTTTCTTTCCTTTGTAACGTTGTTTAACTGCTAGAAATACCTTTTCAGTTTTCACGAAAACCTCACAGAGCAGAAACCACATTTCAGAACAACTTTTGCAACCCTTCATCTATAAAGTGACATCTTACAGTAATTTTTGTTAGAAGATAAAATAACCTGAAACAAATCAACGAATTAAAGTCACATTAAGTTAATGATGCACATATAGATAGGTAGTAGGGAGACACAATATTGGTTTATTTAAAATAGTCACTGGAATGGCTGTGCCTAAGACACAGAAAATTTTGGCTCATGCGGTGCCTAAAACTATGGTGGACATCCATTCAACATAACTTCAATTTCAAAAAGAAATAAACGCTACGGTGCACCGTACAGATTTTCCCTCTCTCTCTTTTATGTTAAAATAGAGACATTAACTAAAAAAGCAAAAATTTGTGAACGAAATAATACACAATGTTGCAGAAACAATGAAATAATAAAAACTCATAGAAAAATTGAGAAGCGAGGAACATCTTTGTTCACCAAAAAACATGAAAATCGATCTCAATTTTCAAAAACCTCTATAAAGAATATATATGTTTATAGATAAGAAACTATTGGTTTTATAAAATATATTTCAAATAAAATATTTATATTTTAAATAGTACTTACTAAAATCTTAAGGTGACCTGGCGGTCTAGGGGTAAGGTGTCAGACTTCTATGCTGGCGGTCGGGGTTCAATCCTCGGTACCGGCAAAGATTTATCTGATTACCAAACCCTTCCTTCACCTCTGACAAGACATCTTGTGAATGTGAGGAATGCCAGGCCTCAACCGTGGTTCGGATTCCACGTTAAACTGTAGGTCTTTCATTTCATCTCACAATCACCCTACCATTACACATTATCGTAAGTGAGTATAACCCGAACGGGTAGTAAGACGTGGTGCTAATAATAATAATACTAAAATCTTACACAGTTATTTCTTCTCTGAAATACAGTAGCCCCATGGCTTCTTTGGTGCTGACTGACGGCTTTGAAAAGTTACCAGACCAAATTATGTATCCCTACGCCGAACCATATGATCTGCAAAAACATTTGTTTTGCAGCTGTCACTTCTGACATTCAAAATTTAGGTATATACCTAAATGTTGACTGTCATAAGTCAGCTGTGAGCTGTCAGTCAGCACCAAAGAAGCCACGAGGCCACTGTAGTTGCGGAGATATGCCCTAAATCGGCCCCTTGAGGCATAGCCTACGCCTCCTTACAAGAGTACTGTGCGTGTTGCATTTCATTCTATCTCACGGCTGAAAGCGCGGTAATTTGGGTTGTGTGAGCGAGTACAAAGTTTTCTTAAAATGTAATATTATTTTTAGAGCTAGTTCACAATCCGTCCAGTAGAGAGCTATTTTTGTTTCCTCGGGATTGTTGTCAAGGAAATGAAGCCAACTCCCCTGTCGAAGCAGCGCTTCCTAGATACCGGGATGTTGCACAGTTATCTCTCTAGTAACCCCCCAACTCTGCTACGACGCGGTGATACAATTAGCCGAGCACTTCATAACCGTCGAGGCAATTAACTAGACTCGTCTACTTAGATTTTAGAGCATAGGTAGTTAACGTGGGAGTGTAGGGTACGTGAGTTAAGGGCAGTGGTTTTTTTAATAGAAAAACTAATTTTTTGAGCCAAAATAAATAAAATATTGCTCCATTAGATACATAAGAGTTTAATTTTCACGACAACGACAATAATATAGTGTGTATGGGTTACACCCCTCGTAGCCTAGTTGTGGAAAGATTAGCCGTCACTGATTTACCGTTGGTCAGGGGACGCCCGAATGTACTAACCGTGCATCCTTTCCGTGGGGGCTCTTTCCATGTCCCGATGAGATGAGATGATAGTGATAGTGACGAGGGTTTGGAACCAGTGGAAACTCTTAACCCAACTTAAGCCTAATGAACCAAACCCTGGTGGACTCTTGGGGTCCTTTCGGGAAAAAAATACCGAAGGTGCCAGCCGGAAATCGAAGCCGGTACTCCTACCTCGGCTCATAGGCAGGTGCACTAACCACTACACCACGGGGCTGGTTATTTTTACGATGACCTCAACAGTTGTTGGAACATCTGTGAAGCGTGTCCTGGAATTTAATGACAACTGTTTCTCTTCATTTTAAAAAGTGTCTCTTCTACTGCCGCTGTGCTCATGATGGATATTCAGGAACTGTTGATAGCCCCGTGGGAAGAATATTTTAAACTCTACTACCTGTTGTTATTATTATTATTATTATTATTAGCACCGCGTCTTACTACCCGTTCGGGTTATACGCACTTACGATAATGTGTAATGGTAGGGTGATTGTGAGATGAAATGAATGACCTACAGTTTAACGTGGAATCCGAACCACGGTGGAGGCCTGGCATTCCCCACATTCACAAGATGTCTTGTCAGAGGTGAATGAAGGGTTTGGTAATCAGATAAATCTGTGCCGGGACCGAGGATTGAACCCCGGCCGCCAACATAGAAGTCTGACACCTTACCCCTAGACTACCTGTTCAGGTTTGGGCAGATTTGATAGTAATTCAGTGAAGACATTGCCTTGAATTCGCATATCTACAATCCCACCGAACTACCAATGACGTGGAGATCGAGGTTCGAATCTCGGTCGGGTGTACTGAGGTTATTTTTTTTCTAAATGTGTTTCTTCCCTCTCTCCACGTAAATTCGGACACACTTCCTCTAAATTCAACATTTATCTTCCTTAACACAGTAGTGTAATAACTCCTCGTGCGTACAACACGAACGTGTAATAAGACGCGGTGACAAAAATTATGTTATGCTATACCACAAAGAGTTTACCGGGATGTTGGTTTGAGTCCCAGCTGGGAAATATTGGTAAGGGACAATGTATGTTATAACTAGTCTCAATAGGTCTCAATATTGTTAGGCCTAGTGTTGGTTGAAACATAATTATGTATACGTATCCTTTTTGTTATTATTATTATTATTAGCACCGCGTCTTACTACCCGTTCGGGTTATACGCATTTACACTAATGAGTAATGGTAGGGTGATTGTGAGATGAAATGGAGGACCTCTACAGTTTAACGTGGAATCCGAACCACGGAGTATCCTTTTTGGCACAGAGTCTTACTGCAAGTTCGAGTATTATTTTTTTAAATGGGATAAAAGGAAAGTGATAGCGTTTAAAAGAGATTTATAAAAATTTGCTTGCAAGGAAAGTGGAAAACTTTTGGATAAAAATATTAACGTCCCGGGCATTTGGTTTCACATTTATAAGAGAAATAAGCTCATCTTAGCAGAGGATTTCAGAATAATGCGTAATATGAGTCTGACATTTTGTCTGCGTGTCCAACGATGCGGATCACAGAATGTCCACTTTAAACTTAGTTCTAAGTAACTTCTGAGAGTTCATAAACCTTTTTAACCCTGTTTTACTGATTTGTTATTTTAATGAAAATTTAAAATGTCACACTTTTATATTATTTATACTTGATATTCTCTCTCTCTCTCTCTCTCTCTCTCTCTTTATATATATATATATATATCACAGCGCATTACTACGCATTCGGGTCATACACTTGTATACTAACTAAGCTAAGGGTTTAAGAATAAGGAAGGTTTAATCTATAGGAAGTGTAGCCAAATTAGCGTGTCGAGAGAATGGAAAACCATTTAGTAAAAAAACACCCTCAGCACACCTGACTGGGATCAAACCACGATCTCCTCGTCATAGGTAGTTTATTGTGATAGTAGCGCCTTAAACCATGAGACCACCGAAGTTATGTAAGAATCTTAATTCTGCACGTTTATATTTTATTTAGTTTTAATTTATTCTTAAGTGTGTATTTTATTTTGACATGACTAACACGCCATGCGGCCAGTTGACTTACTACTTTTAATTAATTCTCATTTGGTGACCTGGCGGTCTAGGGGTAAGGTGTCAGACTTCTATGCTGGCGGCCGGTGTTCAATCTCAGGTCCCGGCAAAGATTTATCTGATTACCAAACCCTTCCTTCACCTCTGACAAGACATCTTGTGAATGTGGGGAATGCCAGGCCTCCACCGTGGTTCGGATTCCACGTTAAACTGTAGGTCCTCCATTTCATCTTACAATCACTCTACCATTACACATTAGTGTAAGTGCGCATAACCCGAACAGGTAGTAAGACGCGGTGCTAATAATAATAATAATAATAATAATAATAATAATTAATTCTCGTATTAATTTTTAAACTTATTGTTTTCAACGGACATTGACTTGCGTCGAAGAAAACACCATATATTATATCAATACTTTATCAGACCAACAAGAAATATACATATTTGCCTGATTTTAGTCAAAATATTCCTCCCCCATTTAAAACAAGACTGATCAACTGTTATTTAATTTATAACTTCTTTAACGAATTCCTACGAGAATCGTAATGGCTGACGCGACACAAAGAAGAGAGAAATAGACCATTAGCGGAGGGGATAGTTGGAGACTGTGGCGACACAGAGATACGTCATCCAATCTCGTGCATTTTTCAATTCCAAAGAGCCCGCGAGCAAAAAAAGAAGAAATGGAGTTTGTTTACAAACAATGATCACATGTTAACGTTAAAAAACTGTCGGATAACAGATTCTACATCCATTTAGTTATAGTTTCATATCAAGCTTCTTAATTATTATTTTTTTACCACCCGGATACTCCCTGTTTCTACTATAATTTCTCATATTTCTAGACAAATATTTCCAATTTCGAACTTAAATACCATCATACCCGCGATATTTTCGGAGCCTCGACGAGAACTGTTTGTAGGCGGGAATTGGGGGGAAAAAGAAGCGGAAATGGCTTCTTGGATATGTAGAGGGGAGGACATAATTATTTTCAATGCCGCAAAAATTGAATTTTAACAACTAGGTTAAAAATAATCTTTCAAGTGTTCATCGAGATGACTACCAGAGACGCGACGACAATTTTAGACCCTTGGTAGACCTCCGCAACTAAGTGAGTTTTGGACCAACTCACAGTTTCGACGAGACGACCTCCCAGAACATCTTTGAGGTGATATCAACGATTTTTCAAAGTTTTAATCTCTACACAGCTTCGAACTCCCTACGCAGACGCTATATTTTTATGAACCTTTCCACTACAATTTCACGACTTCATGTTATTTTCTTATATATAATATATATAATTTGTTTCTCTCAAGCTAACCTTTTTTTTATTTGATAATAACTGTAGAAATACTCTTTGGTCAGAACCATTCCTTCGACTCGAATGCAATGTCTTATGTTCTATTATTAATTCTCATATTATGTAGGTGTTTCAAGAAATTATAATAATTGTATTATTATTTCAATAATTATTATTCACCAAGACTCGACTTAAGATTTTTTTTATATTATTACCTCAAATTACTATTGTCATTTGACTTATGAATTATTTTTTAAATGTATAACTTAGCAAACGTCTGTTAAGCAGGGTAAATCTAAGATTTTGACAACTATTTACTAAAGATAAAACTATACTTATATTTATAAATTATATAATATAGATTATGAATAGTCCTTGCTAAGATGGTCTAAATTCACTGGCTAAAGGAGTGTCGTGAGACAAAAATAATCATAATAATTATTATTAAGGTATTTTTGGATTGTTTGAAAAACTTATATAATATAATATTTTTATATGTATTTTAATTAATAAGAGCCTATTATTGCTATTTTATCATGTGCTAATTTGTTTGTAGCCTAACAAGGGCCCTTTAACAAATATATGCACTTTATAACATTTCAATATTGTAAACATGTACATTGTTACTGTTTGTTAATTATCATATAACCACTTATTAGCAAGCTGGATTCTATTTAATTTATTTTACTAATCTCATTTGATTTATTTCTCAAAAATTATGTATTTAATTTAGTTGAGAAGTTTCATCGATTATGTATGGGATTGATTGCTCTAGGTTTCAAGCTGGGATCAACGAAGTTAGCTCGGACCTTAGGTCAGCGACTTGTTAAGCTCCTTTGCATAATCTTGTAGGTACAAACACAGCTGATTGTTTTGTTTGTTTTTAATTTCTCGGTGATAATTTTTTATATCAAGATTATGATGTATCTTGAAGTTTTGTGGCCCAGAAATCTAAAAATAGCTCATAAAATATACATCGGTAAGCATTTTCTGAACCCATATTGCACATAACTTGTGGTAGACAGCCTACCTGTAATGATCTCGTACAGAACTTGTGGTAGACAGTCTACCTGTAATTATCTCATAC
>CABFOW010005486.1:12274-42008 GCA_902141385.1 Timema californicum | reverse complement strand
TTATTGTGCTCCAGGAGTAGCTGGTATTATCAGTGAGTTCTTGTGTTCCAGGAGTAGCTGGTATTATCAGTGAGTTCTTGTGCTCCAGGAGTAGCTAGTATTATCAGTGAGTTCTTGTGTTCCAGGAGTAGCTGGTATTATCAGTGAGTGCTTGTGTTCCAGGAGTAGCTGGTATTATCAGTGAGTTCTTGTGTTCCAGGAGGTGGTGCTAAGGTCCACGGGCACATTAAGGATCCCATCCACTACCACCTCGCTCCGAGTAGAGAATTGCACCACTGTCCGAGTGGAAAAAGAGGCATTTAAGGGTCTGTCCAGCCTGAGGCAAATACAGCTATCCCACATACCCGTCCTGGTCCTGGAGTCCTACAGCTTCCAGTGGAATGAGAGCACAATCTTGGAGGGCGTGGCCCCCCGAGGTATAGAGGTGCGGATCACCAATTGCAGTATGACCGCAGTCCCCAGCTACACTTTCAAGGGCAGGATAGAGAGTATCGTGCTGACCTACGTCAGGATCCTCACTGTCGAGACGTTCGCCCTGGCCAGCCTACACGGCACAGAGCGGGTACACCTCACGGGTTGTGAAGTAGAGACCTTCCAAGCGCAAGCATTCAAGAAGTTCTCGGTGCAATCCTTGTTGCTAGAGGGGGGTAAGCTGGGGGGCACACTCCCCAGCCGGACTATTGTGGATCTAGAGGTGCACCAAGAGGTGTTGATCAGGGGAGTCACCTTCCCCGAGCTTCGTAGCTCCGCCCTCATGCTCCACTCCCCACTCTCGTTCCGCATGCAGGACTGTCGTGTGGGACACATGGAGGGCGAGGCCCTCAAAGTGGTTGCCCGGGGCCCAGTGATTTTCCAGAACAACGAATTTGAGTCCCTGGATGCTGGCGCCTTCTTGGGGCTGAGCGCTCCGTTGGGGTTTGTGGCACGCCATGGTAGACAGGAGTTCATCTTCGAGAACAACACAGTGCACAACTTTGTGAACCGATCACTGATTGTGGACGGCGAGTTCTTCGCCCCTAGGTTCTACCGCGTGTATGTCAGACACACATGCTCATGTGAAGGTCTGGACACCTGGGACTTCCAGTTGACAGTGAAGCCGTCTGACGGGCGGCGGACCGACGTTTTGGGCGGGTTTTGGTGTCGTCAGGAGTCGAGACCCGGACTGGAGACCCGGTTCATTAGATTCCAGGAGTACAGTGGCTACCACTGTGGCTACACCACCAGGAACCTGTACGTCTTCATTGGGGTGATCGTGGCCAGCCTGATTGGGCTGCTCGCTCTGGCACTGCTCATCATATTCCTATGGAGAAGACGGGCTTCCCACAGAGACAAGGAGTGGATCAATATACCTGCAGGAGATGATGTCAACAAGGGGGGAGTAGCCCCTAGGATCAAGATGGTGGTGCCTGACGGTCGCACCTACAAGGAGACAGAACTACACGTCATAGTGGAGAGGGCTGAGCCAATCAAAGACCAAAACTACATCCCTGAGGGGGGCAGGTGAGACCGGGAGACGCGTGTGTGACTCGTACACTGGTTACCACACTGTTGTTGAGAAACATTGGTTACCTCACAGCTGTTGCGGATCATTGGTTACCACATGGTTGTTGTAAGACATTGGTTACTTCACGGCTGTTGCGAGACATTGGTTACTACATGCCTTATGCGATACTTTGGTTATCATGGTCGTTATAGTATATTGGTTACCACACGCATGTTGCGAAACATTGGTTACCATATGGTTGTTGCAGTATATTAGTTACCACATGTTTGTTGCTAGACATTGGTTACCACACGACTTTTGCAAGACTTATTAGGCGCGGGTGTGTAACAACTATTATAATGTTCCTAATTAATCACTATCAGAAAATTAGCAAATATACTTCCTTCCAACTTTTCCAAAGAATATTTTAGTTTAGTCAATAGCTGTTAATAATCTCTGGCAGTGCCAGTGGTCACAGTTTGCTCTTGCAATGATCGACAATGTTTGTAGTTGAATATAGTGATATAAACGATAAATTGACTATGAAACCTGACACAGGTGTGTGTGTGATGGACCTTTTAAGTGTGTATACAAGTTATTTGCGATATCATAAAATGATATATCAGCTCTTGGTTGGTCCTTCAAGATAAATTATGTCCTGTGTTTAGTTTGTAGCTGTATACAGGAGCAACAAAGAGTCCAATATGTAGTCTTACGATACCAACACTTTACTAGTGCACAGAGACACTAGGAGCGCTGGTGTCTATAAACCTAGGCTGTACAGTTATATTGTAGGAGTCTCTCTTCACAGGTACAGTAAACACAAGCTAAACTAATCTACTGTCAAGTACACAAATATTTCAACACATCCTTGCTGGTTCAAAAGAAACTATGGGTGTTTTGTTTTTTTAAAAGAAGTCAATTCATATCATTTAGTTTTTTTTGACTTGGAAATCTCTGTTAGGGATTAAAGCAGAAGCAATGGTGGGTTTTTTTTAATTGCAAAATTTGTTTAACCCTTTTAGTGCTATTCTGGATTTGAATGCTAAGAGAACTATGGCTATTTAATCATTTTTGCAAGAAAAATCGCCAAACTGTTATTTATGAAGTAATTTTTCAGATTGTAATAACATTTTTATCTGTATTTAAGCTACTCTTCTATGGCAATTATAAAAAAAAAACATTCAAGTTAACTTTTAAATTTAAACAAATAAAATAAAAATGGTTTTATTATTACTTTATTTTCAAAAGTAAAGTTATTCCATACATTTAAAAAAAGGCCTTTCGATACTATTATGCGATAGTACATTATTTTTTTTTGAGAAATTATAGTTTGGGGTGTACACAAAAAAAACTTGCAATTTTTTGAATCGACATTTTATATTTGGAAATAACCACCATTGTAGCTGTACTGCGCTCCTCAGTGCTGTATTCCAGTATGAATAGCACTTCTAACATGTGATTTATGTCGCCAACCTTATAGAAAATAGAAAGAGGGGAATGTCCTTGTTCTAGTCACATACTACAACTTTTATACTATCAGCTGACGCCAGATATAGCACAAATTTGGAAAGACTGAACTCATCGACTCGGGCACATTTAGTCAGCTCTCGTAGCACTGAAAGGGTTATTATTCTACAATAATTTATTTAATAAGAACTGCATTTCTTTATTATCAAAATAAATCATTTCTAAACTTTTTTTTTATGGTTGTGGCTAACGGATAATTCCAAGCCAAACTTCAATTGTCTATTTTGTGTTGAGGCGCCATAGCCTGATGTCACTAGTCACTGTCCCTACCCTGTAGGCTTCTTGCATCACCCATAAGTGAAAGAGGAGTTGCAGGGCCCAAACATATCATGATTGGTTGTAGATCACCCATGTGGAAGATAAGAGGATACATATCTGCTATCTTACTTGACAGGGCTGACCACAATTGGTGGTAAGGTGGGGAGGGAAAAGGGTTAACAAGTACAGTAGAAAGAGAAACATTAAGTACCTAGTCTAACAATATAAAGATGTACAGTTGCCTTTAAGAGTTTATAAAATGTAAAATAATGTGTTGTGATGTAATAAAATATTTCAGAAATATCAGCGCTTGAAAAGTGTTTATTTAATTTTTAAAAAAGTGGTCTAAGGCGCTACTCTCACAATATGCTAGACACCGCTGATGATGGGAAGATCAGGGTTCAAATTCCGGTCGGGTGTACTGAGGGGGTGGTTTCCCCTAAATATTTTTCCGCTCTCCCTTCATGCAAATGTGGGTAAACTTCCTTTAATTCAACCTTCCTTATGTCTAACTCACTTGAGTAATTAGTAGTATGTGTAAAACCAAAAAAAGCTAAAAGACGCGCTGATAAAAAATAAAGCTTGCCTATACAGTTTTCCATTGTTGGTGGTGATTTTCATCTGAGAGACATGCTGGTGCATTTATTTGAATTCTAACCTCCTCATACTGTTCAATTTGACTACATAATTTATCGTCACTTATACTTGTTCCCTAACAGGAGAATAAGACATAACTTGATTAAAAATTCACTGATATGGAACAGTCAAATGTGTTCATTTCAAGCGCAAGGTGGTGGAAGCCTTGCAAAATGCAATAGAATGTGACCTTGATTTCTTGGGCGTTATGAAATATATTCAAAAAACTTATATTTTAAAATGATTGTAAAAATGAGATGTGATAAAAGTGCCAAGATGATTGTAACAGACTATCTCAATGAAGTGTTAGAGTGTTTAGACACTTGAGCATTGTGAGTGCTGCCCAGGATGTAGCAATGATGTCAGACCCATCCATAGCTAAATAAAACTCCCTCCCACGATGATGTAAATAAGTGTGACATCACAGCTTTGATGACCTTCCTCCACACTTGTCCAAATATAAACAAATGTTGAAATTGTGAGGAGGTTAAACTTTCTAAGCAATGTTGAGTACTCACCATGAATATTGACAAGTTTGTTGCCGCCAACAATACACAATCAATACACAAATACATGGCAATATACACATAGCATTGTAAAACAAAAACTGAACATGAAACACAATATATAAACTTGAATAGTTTTAAACTTTAAAAATAAGCTGGAATTCAAAAAAAAGCATCAGACACTGTAAAACAGATTTTGATTTGGTGTCAATCTAATAAAATAACTGTAGGTATATGATGATGGCCTCACACAAGGGCATGTTATGTACATAGCATAGTGCTATAACCTGTGTACACATAATAGCACCATAACATTGTATACACAGAATATTGCCATAACACATGTACACAGAATAGCACTAGGACTTGGTGCGTACATAGAATTATGCCAGAACATATGTACACAGAATAGCACCATGGCCTAGTATGTTCAAGCATGGTGCCAAGACACATTGTGTACAGAGTGGCATAACGCTAAAAGAATGCGCTCAACGCTTTATTTGCTCCCGGATTTAGCTTTAAGGATGAATTCACATAAAGGATCAAATGAAGCAATGATCTTATAATCCTGTATCAATCGTCATGAAGATAAGATGATGCAATTACTTTAAGTTGTGTATAGGACGACCAAAATACTGATCTCTTTCGAAGACTATGTTCTAGTCTAGATAGACTGGGCGTTTGGTAGTGCTACGCAAATATAAAAACATACACTCTTGTGCATCTAGGATAGTGAAACTATAATGTGTAAGATTGTTAAAAGTTTAATGTTGTATTGTAACAAAAGGAAACTCAGAATTTTCTTCCAAGTGACAGTAAAATGTAATAGAAAAAAAACTAGACTGAAACAGTTTTATGCCTGTAATTAATATCCAGTACAGTGGAATCTCCCTTAACGTACACCTATGAATAGCGAGATCTTCTTTAAAGTGGAAAGTTTAAATTTCCCCGGCAAAATAACATGGCTTCTTACAGTGAAACAAATTCTCAATAATGGAAATGGACACTTCTAGACACGCATATCTATGCTTAAAAATCTCTGGAAAGAGGACAAAAATTGTAAACACCAGTTCATATATTTTACTGTAATAGTAATATAAGAAGCCATGTGACACACGTGTGGGCCATAGAAAGGCACATGGTACACATGCGGGCCATAGAAAGGCACATGACACACATGTTGGAAATAGGATGCCCCATGGCAGGAACAATCGTGTGGGTCCTCAGTGTTCACCTACCTTGCTATACACTAGTTAGTATAACTGGCGATCAGATTCTAATGATATAAATGTTGTCTGTAAGATTTGTTTGTGCAGCATCTAATACCCCCCTGAGAAATGACCAGGAGACATAATCCCTACCTGAAGGGCAGTATACCCTCGAGGGCCTGAGAGATGGTCGGAGGGCTAGCCAAGGCAAACCCCTTCCCCAGCAGGGCTGAGTGGCTGTTGTACACTTGTTGAGCCAACTCCTCCAGTAGATCCAGGTCGTCATCCATCTCCTCGACTGAAAAAAATGTGTTAATATAACACCTGTGCCCAATCTATCTCCTCGACTGAAACAATATGTAAACATAACACCTGTGCCCAATCTATCTTCCTCGACTGAAACAATATGTAAACATAGCATCTGTGCCCAATCTATCTCCTCGACTGAAACAATATGTAAACATAACACCTCCATAATTTTGTTTGATATGCTCATGAGGAGGTCTCCACTCACCTGATATGGGTGGCAGCAGTAGATCTTTCTTCATGAGTGATGCAGCACACATACCCCCCAGATAGGCCAGCTCTGTCTCCAAGTGCTTGAGACCATCTCCAGGGGTTAGGCCCCACTCATATCCCACCACCAGGCAGCGGAACCCATAGAAACACGACCGCTCCTCCTTAATGTAGTCAGAGGCAGTTTCCAGTGAGAAGATCACTTCATTGCCTGAGGGACAAAGAAAACAGTTGAAAATACAAGTTAATTGTAGCATTTTTTTAAAATATACATACACAAAATAAAATGAGATTGGCTTTTTTTCCCAAATTCCCTACTTGGTATTTTATATGGGAATAATGGTCAATTATGTCAAGTTTAAAGAGAATTGATAATATCAAAAACTTGACATGTTTTTATTCAGTAACAGGGGTCATCATTCTTCGCTTTTTTTTGCCTTAAATTGCCTGTAAAAATAATAACAATAGAATATTTACAACTTATTTTTTAATATTTATACAACCAATCAAAATTTCCAGTCCATAAAATGTATTTCCCTCAACCAAACACCATCGGTAAAGAAGAAGTAAAATATTTGCTCGATCTGACTATTATGATACTCATATTTTGACCAAAGGCAAATAATTAAAATTTATGAATACAAAATTTAGCTATAATTTTTCTATCTATACGACTTAGATTTTTTTAACATCTTTAACTGTTTTGGCATAGAAAAATTATTATATTTACTGAATTTAATACTGAATACAACTTTTTATCTAACGAATCCCAATCATTTTATTTCCCACAAATCAGGGTATCTAATCATAGTCCTCCCCCCCTCGATTACAACCAGAGACGATAGCGTCCTCACTACCAATGTAAAATATGACTCAAATAAAAAATGAATCTAGAGCGATACAAATAATTGAGTTTTAGAGCCAAGACTAATTTTTATGGTGGGATGAAAAGGGGGGAGGGGGAGAAGAAAAGGTCAGTGTTTTTGTAGATTTTATGGCAAAACTTTTTTTTGCTAAAATATTTAAAAAAAATTGCTCCAGTTTAGTTTTCTTCACATGGTGATATCAACAGTGCTTGAATATCCATCATGAACATAGCGACATTAGATGAAAAACTTTTTAAATTAAGAGAAAAAGTTGTCATTAAATTCCAGGGCACCCATGTAAGACATCCAAAAAATTTTGAGGTCAACATGTGAAAAAAATTTTGAGGTCAACATGTGAAAAATTTTTTGAGGTCAACATGTGAATAAAATTAAATTCTATATTTGTACTGGAGTAATATTTAATTTATTTTGGCCAAAGAAATGTTTGGCCATAAAAACTGTAAAAACAGTGTATTTTCCTCGTATCCCCCTTATCCTATCTTGGTAGATACTCAACAAATGTATAGCCTCGACAATTTTGAGCTTGTTGAATACCGCTATTCCCGTGCTGTATTGTGTCTGATGATGACTCGTCCACTTGTTTGGGGGTTGGTTGTTTAAGACTAACTACTATTCTGGTCACCCAACTGACCTGGCAGTACGACAGCGTTGCGGGGCCAGTTGTTAGCGCCACGGCTGAACTTGTGCAGCACTGGCCAGTAAGGCACGGGGGTGGAATCCCCATCCCCTTCTTCCAGCAGCACTCCCCCTGACCCTGTTTTCTTGTCAGGGCCCCCAGAGGGGCGCGGTGCCATGCTGGGGATGTATAGTTGTAGGGTGTCCTCTGCCTGGGCTGTACCGCACTCCGGGTCAAACTCCACACACAACCACTTGACAGTGTCTGGGAAAGAAGCCCTGGGACAAACATAGAAAGTGTTCAACCATGTGTGTCATCGTAATCAAGGTGGACAGTTTTCCTGAGCTTTGTGACACACAGTAAGCATTCAGCCACCAATGCCATTGTAATCAAGGCGGAAAGTTTCCTTGAGCCCTGGCTTTTGACTTACTTAAGAAAGGTAAGAGTATATTTGAAACAGATTTAACTTTTAAAGAAGTTAGCACAGACTTTAACTCATTATTTGACGACCCTATAAACTTGCAAATCTTTTAGTATTTAAAATGTAGTCATTATTTTGACATAGTAATTTTATTAGACTAAATTTTAAAACATGTTTAATTGAGCCAAATATTAGATTTTATAGTATTTGATCAAAAACATATTCATTTAAAAATATTCTATTCAAATTACTAAGCAAAGATTTTGATTCTATTTGAAATTTAAAATCTTGAATTTGTATAGGCACAACTGTTTTATGTTGAGATCTAACTGGTGGGGAAGAGCAGAGCTGGTCATATGTACACATTGTTAAACATGTCAGACTCACCGATAGTTGGAGACGGTTGCGGGCTTGTAGGGGTGGTCACTCTCTACCCAGGCATAGTGGTGAGATGTGGTGTTACTAGCTGAAGGTTGGCAGTAGCCGTGGCTATCACCACAGTTGGCACCACCTTCCAGTGAACCTGTCGAGTGGTGCAGTCCACCGTTCAGCAGGTTCAGGGCTGCCACATGTGGCAGGAGCTCCTGAATCAAGTTGAGCACTTGCACCCCGCTCTGGAACAAATAACATTACATGATGTGTCCTGACCATTCCCACTTACTATCTACCCACCGTGGGATTCAAGAGTGCTAAAGTGGTGGATATGGGACGACACGAGTATCCTGACCATCCTCATTAGACTATCTACCCACCCTGGGATCCAAGGTCGCTAGAGGGCTGATGTGGGCCAGCATAAGGGGCAGCAAGGTGGTGACGATGCAGGCCGAACCCAGCACCTCTGTGGCCACCACATCCTCTGCCCTCTCCCTGGCTAGGGCCATGAGGTCGTTGCAGCGCTGCACGATGGCTGCAGCCATGGACAGGGTACACTTGCAGGCCTGGAGCTCTGCCCATGCCTTACTCGTCTGCTGATTCTCAGAATCCTGTGGGTTGCTGAAACAAACAGTAATGAAATCTACAATTAACACAAACCTCCAGTAGTTCCCTGGAGATTTCAGAACTACAGGAACATGCTCTAATGTATTACTATCTGCACCAGTGAGAGCAAAGATAAAGGCCTCGTGTGGTGTCTGTTTGTAGCCCAAACCAGTGAGGCATGAGTCCTGTTTTATCTGTTTCGTCAACAGCGGGGAGATCAAGGTTTGAATCCAGGCCAAGGATGATGATGCCGTATTTTTCTAAATGGATTCCTACTCTTTCTCCACACAAATGTGGGTACATTTCCTCTAAACTGCTATCTTTCTCATCCTTGGTTCATCAGTGAGAATAGGCGAATAGTCTAGTCCAGGTGCATGTAAACACAGCATACTATCTGTACCTGTAATAAAGTATCTGGGGTATCTGCCCCCGAGTCTGTGTGGTCCCGTTGAAGCTGAGCGAGCAAGTAGAGAAGGCAAAGGTGACCCCATCTGGACCCTTGACGCTGCCCAATCCCCCGTCCCCATTGCTGGTTCGTCCCCCGTGGTTCCTCAGCCGCACGGCATACTTGACGCCCTCCCTGATCGCCACGGGCCGCTCGAACTTCACCTCTGCCACATCTGCCACACAGTCATCCGGACCGAAGGTGCCGCGAGCTATTTCCAAACTATTCCAGCGCTGAGTATGGGACGGGTCATTGCCTGTGTTGTTTTGCTGGCAACAACAAGCAACAATATGGACGTTGTAGGAAAATATTTGCCAGGAAGAAAAAGAAATCCAAGACCATAATCAATCGAAATATTTCATATCTCTTGAATCTTCATTTTAAATTATTATCTTCTAAACTGCAACATAGTCACAAAGCAACAGTAAGAAATAATTAATTTTGTGGTCGTGAAATTTTTTTTCTTCTTCTTCTATAAACACAATATTTGACCAAAAAACTAGAGAAATTACAATTTTACTTTCAAGGTAACACTCGCTATTAAATCTTTCACAAATTATGTTGTTTAATTCCAAACCAATATGCACTGGTAGTGGTTTTTGGTCTTCTGTCTTCTCTAAATGTGAATGATGGTGCCCTTTAAAGTAAAAATCAACCTTTTATCTTTGAAGTCACTAAGAGCTACGATTTACTATCCTAGAGAGGTGACCTGGTGGTCTAGGGGTAAGGTGTCAGACTTCTATGCTGGCGGCCGGGGTTCAATCCTCGGTCCCGGCAAAGATTTATCTGATTACCNGGTGACCTGGTGGTCTAGGGGTAAGGTGTCAGACTTCTATGCTGGCGGCCGGGGTTCAATCCTCGGTCCCGGCAAAGATTTATCTGATTACCAAACCCTTCCTTCACCTCTGACAAGACCTCTTGTGAATGTGAGGAATGCCAGGTCTCCACCGTGGTTCGGATTCCACGTTAAACTGTAGGTCCTCCATTTCATCTCACCATCACCCTACCATTACACATTAGCGTAAGTGCGTATAACCCGAACGGGTAGTAAGACGCGGTGCTAATAATAATAATACTATCCTAGTCCTGATCCCAGGCTTTGTAAATCACATAATCTAGTGGATCTCTACTCCTCCTTATAACCCTGTTGTTAGGCAACACTCACATCGTCTAGTAGCTCCAGCTCATACTCGTAGCTCCCAACGCCTCCATACACACACACCCCTGCCACCACGATCCCGGGCCGGTCCACGGAGAAGCAAACGGCGTCCGGGGAACCATTGCCTGTGTTCCATGTGCGGCTCTGGTTGGTACGTGTGAAGCGGGAGGGAGTGGTGTGAAGTATGCGTCCACATGCGCCTTGAAGGTCCTCCTTTTGGAACCAAATACGCTTTTATGTCAAATTAAAAGGGACCAAAAGTTGTATAAAGCTAATGATGAAAAAAATAAAAAAATATTTATGTTACTATAAATTACCAACATATAAACTCAATATTAAGTTGGCGGCTTGTGGTTGGTGACTTTTAGTGATGTTTGTTGGTTCATTTTTATGCCTCGGCTATAAGAAAAAAATCTGCCCATTTGGTAGAAAATATGAATTCTTAAAAAACTTCTTGAACTTCTGAGGTGTGGAAGGAACTTGGTTCATAGATAGTGAACTGCGGCCGAACCTGGCCCTCAACAATGATACCCTAAGTTGAATGAACCTTACCTCGTAAACCAGGAAACATACTATGATAAACATACATGAATAGTAAATACAAACACTGTATAAGGAAGTGAAACAAATAAAAATATCTGTAGAAATCATTTTGGATGTTATTCGTGTATTTTAAAATCCATGTCAATTTCAGTATTCCTGCCCAAGTAACTGTGGTAAAATAACAATACTAAGATAATTCATCCATCTCTTTTGAAATATTTTAGAATGGTTTATTTAATGTCATGCAGTAAGACGTAGGAAAAAAGACCATCAGGGAGGCCAAGAAACCGATGGGAGAAACAGTTAACACAAATAGTGTTTAAAGGAGGAAGAATGGCAGGAGGCTATAGGAATATGGAGACATTTTACTATACTGACCCAGCCATAAGCTGGAAACAGTTGGTGATGATGATGATAATGATAATGATGGTGTTGTTGGTGGTGGTGGTGATGTTATTGTTATTGTCATCATCATCACTGTGTCTTACTACCCGTTCGGGTTATACACGCTTATGCTAATGTGTAATGGTAGGATGATTGTGAGATGAAATGGAGGACCTACAATTTAACGTGGGATCCGAACCACGGTGGAGGCCTGAACCACGGTGGAGGCCTGGCATTCCCCACATCCACAAGTTGTGATTAATACACGTCTTGTCAGAGGTGAAGGAAGGGTTTGACAATAAGATAAATCTGTGCTGAGACTGAGGATTGAACCCCGGACCCCCAACACAGAAGTCAGACACCTTACCCCTAGACCACCAGGTCACCCATTATAACTAGAAATGGGTCAAAACCACTCTTATATGAATCCAAATCTGAATCTTGTAAAAACTTATTAACATAAGATGAAATATAAATAGCAACCAACTCGCTTTGATGGTCTCATGGTCTAAGGCACTACCCCCACAGTATATTAGACTGCCAATGCTGGGAGGATTGAGGTTCGAATCTTGGTCGGGTGTACAGAGGGTGGTTTTCCCTAAATGGTTTTCCACTCTCCTTCCATACAAATGTGGGTAAACCTATTCTAAATATAACCTTACTCATCCCTAAAACTAATAGCATAATTATTACACAAGCGTATGGCCCAAATGGGTAGTAAGATGCTGTACTTAAAAAAAAAGCATTTAAATGTCAACACTCAATTAAGTGTTAAATTAATGGTCTGCGATTTGGTTGTTAAATTTGTATACAGTAGCCCCATGGCTTCTTTGGTGCTGACTGACAGCTCACAGCTAACTTCTGACAGTCAACATTTAGGTATATACCTAAATTTTGACTGTCAGAAGTGACAGCGGCTAAACACATGTTTTTTGCAGATCATATGGTTCGGCGTAGGGATACATAATTTGGTCTGGTAACTTTTTAAAGCTTTTAGCTGTCAGTCAGCACCAAAGAAGCCATGAGGCTACTGTACAATTATGTTGGGGCTGAACCACCAATAAACAGTATTAAGGCGCTAAAACACATTCCTATATAAAATTTCGAAAAAAAAAAATAGAAAAAAAATCCAATTTTAATCCGATATTTTCTCAAATTCTCAAATCTCAAATATCTTTAAGGACTCAAGAGTTCAAGAGTTTGAGGTTTCCATACCTAATAATTATGTAATAAAATTGATGCACCTGGCTGGATGGAAACCAGTTTAAGCCAATGTAAATATGGCATTGTCATTTCTACCCAAGGTAAATAAATCAAGTAATCAGACTCATTGACAACTCAGTCCCAGGATACACTGGACTTGTTATTAGCCTCCATGACCACAGCACCAAGTGAAGTAGAGAGGGTGTGTCGTTATTACTCACATCAGTACCACTGGACTGCGTAGCAAGCTCGGCCACGATCCTGGCCAACAGATGGCAGCAGTTGTGGACCAGTTCCTGTGATCTGGACACCTTCTCCTGACACAGCGCCTGCTTCACTGGGACTGTGACCAGGTCCAGGAGTCGCTCCAGGACCTCCCGGAACAGCCAGTTGCCAACTGCTCCATTACCTTCCAGCTGCGGATCATCCGGAAAACTGTGAGTAGCCCTGTGATTGAAGTGTGAGTAGCCTTTTGCTTTATAGAAACTGTGAGTAGCCTCATGATTGATAATAACTGTTAGTAGCATTATTCTTTATGGGAACTGTGAGTGCCCTCGTGATTGATAGAAATTGTGAGTAGCCTTGCTATTGATAGAAACTGTGAGTAGCCTCATGATTGATAATAACTGTGAGTAGCATTATTCTTTATGGGAACTGTGAGTGCCCTCGTGATTGATAGAAATTGTGAGTAGCCTTGCTATTGATATAAACTGTGAGAAGCCTTGTGATTGATAGAAATTGTGAGTAGCCTTGCTATTGATATAAACTGTGAGAAGCCTTGTGATTGATGTAAACGGTGAGTAGCCTTGTGATTGATGTAAACGGTGAGTAGCCTTGTGATTGATGGAAACGGTGAGTGAACTTGTGACTGATAGAAACTGTGAGTGACCTTTTTATTGATTGAAACTGTGAGTAGCTTTGTGAATGATGGATACTGTGAGTAACCTTGTAATTGATTAAAGCCATGAGTGAAAAAATCGTTGCCAAGCTATATAAAAATCTAAAATGTTTTTATGTAATTCTGTGAATGCATTATTTCTGGTGAGTGTGCATTCTACTTTCATGTTTGTTGAATCAAGGATACATTTTAAAAATTTGTTTATAAAGAGAACTTACTGATTAATGAATAAGTCTTATTCTTTCTCATTTATTAAAAACAGAGTAGGTTGGAGGTGTTAGAGCATGTGTAACATTGCCTACTAGGAACAATCGTAATGTTGTTGATACCTGACTGCGATAGCTCATCTGCTCCACAAGGATGGGGTAGTGATGGCTGTCCACGCAGGGCATCATGGGTAGCCCTGTGTTGTCCGAGGGGCTGAGCTGCCTCTTGAGGGAGGAGTCCGAAGCGTCGAGCATGCTGGTGAGGATGGGGAAGGTGGACCTGAGTCGGACGGTGGGGCTGCAGAGGGCTGCCAGGACCGCACTCAGGAGACGATCGTAGTTGTTCTGCCAATACACAGGCTTGAATGTTTAACGCAGTGTAATGAGAAACAGCGTATTAGCACTTGACCTCCACAAGTCAGGTGTGAAAGCTCTCCTGCAAGTTTGGCTGGTAGTATCTGAATCAAATTTTAACAATGGTGAACAATGTATCTACTCTATCTGTGCTGGCAGCCGGGGTTCAATCCTCGGTCGTGGCAAAGATTTACCTGATTACCAAACCCTTCCTTCACCTCTGACAAGACATCTTGTGAATGTGGGGAATGCCAGGACTCCACCGTGGTTCGGATTCCACGTTAAACTGTAGGTCCTCCATTTCATCTCACAATCACCCTACCATTACACATTAGCGGAAGTGCGTATAACCCGAACGGGTAGTAAGACGCGGTGCTAATAATAATAATATCTATTCTAATCTAGTGCGGACCCTTTTTGATCTAATTCTGTTCTCAAAATTAGGGTGCACATTAAAATCAATGGCATACTATATTTGAATGTAAACCCAAGAACTCCATCTAAACATAGTTCTGCCATGCGCTCTCATTCCTATAGCCCCTTCTCCCCTCTACTTACTCTCTCATTCCTACAGATCCTCCTATCCTTACTTTACGATCTCCCTCCTACAGCCCTTCCTCGTACCTGTTTGGGCTTCAATATCATTCTCTAGCCTTTAGGCATTCATACTTTAGTAGGTATCTATTATTATTATTATTATTATTATTATTATTATTATTATTATTATTATTATTAGCACCGCGTCTTACTACCCGTTCGGGTTATACGCACTTACGCTAATGTGTAATGGTAGGGTGATTGTGAGATGAAATGGAGGACCTACAGTTTAACGTGGAATCCGAACCACGGTGGAGACCTGGCATTCCTCACATTCACAAGATGTCTTGTCAGAGGTGAAGGAAGGGTTTGGTAATCAGATAAATCTTTGCCGGGACCGGGGATGCAAGATTTTTGAAAATGGGGTTGTGCATTATATTCAAGTAAATACAATATAATGGTCAAGAGTGCTTTGGTGAGTGTCTCAAAGCACATGCCAAACAGTTTTCAATGTCCACAGGACAGTTGTGTTTGGACATCAGTCAATGAAACCAAGCGTATATTTCTCATTCGGGAGTCAAATGTAACCAGTAAGTCCCAGGTTGTCTGACCTTGTCCATCAGAGCCAGGAGGTCGCAGAGGCAGGTCCACTTCAAGAAGGCTGTGGGGTAGAATGCGTGGAAGCAGGAAACGAATGTCTGGTGGCACTCCTCTAGGATGCTGTGGGTCATCTTCTGGTATGGTACACCACCTGGACCACAAGGGGAGGTTAGAGTCACCAAGACCAGGGTCCAGAATGTCAACGCAGGTCTCACATGATACAGATACAGTAATACCACTTCATAGAGTTAGCCACAATCCTCGTGTCTTACAGTATGAATATAGTATAAAAAGTAGTTAAAGTGCTAAGGAAGTAGAGTAGGAACAATCAACTTTTCTCTTCATTCCTTCGCACACTCGTGAATGGCACTGTTATATTGTTTTGTTCCATTCCCTCTTTCATGTAGTCTCAATAGATGGCAGTAGTTGTTAGAGTTTGAAGTACTGTCACTAGATGGCAGTAGTTGTTAGAGTTTGAAGTACTGTCCCTAGATGGCAGTAGTTGTTAGAGTTTGAAGTACTGTCACTAGATGGCAGTAGTTGTTAGAGTTTGAAGTACTGTCACTAGATGGCAGTAGTTGTTAGAGTTTGAAGTACTGTCACTAGATGGCAGTAGTTGTTAGAGTTTGAAGTACTGTCACTAGATGGCAGTAGTTGTTAGAGTTTGAAGTACTGTCACTAGATGGTAGTAGTTGTTAGAGTTTGAAGTACTGTCACTAGATGGTAGTAGTTGTTAGAGTTTGAATGAGTATCACTTGATGGCACTAGATATTCAAGGGGTGTATTTAATGAGATATATAATATTAGGCAAGTTTTCGCGGTTGACTTGGTTACGTCAAGGTATCGAGGGTTTACAACCAAGTGGTTCTGACCAAGGTGAAGTGCGAAAATGATTTTGAGATATTTATATTAAACAAAAATGATGGTTGGGGTAGAGTAGATCTAACAGCTGGTAGGTAAATTTGTGTAATTGTATTACATGTACAGTAGAACCTGACTCATTCAAAATTGTCTTTAATTCAAATTTTTTGCCCGGTCTCATGAATTTTGTATTAAAACAATGTTAAGAAATCGTGGATAGTTAGAATTTTGTTTTGGTTAATTTGAACTTTTCGTAAGTTGTAATGTACTGTGCAGTAATGTTTTCCTACTTCTAGTTACACTGTCTTGTACTATTTTTGGAAACGGGGAGGCGAAGTTGGAATGTGGTCAGTTCTGTACTTCGTTAGTCAAGGTCGAACCTCTCGAGCAGCTACGTGCGCTGTTCTTAGTGATTCGGTCGTAGCGATATTCTTGTGACGTGAGAGTTTATTTTGTTTTGTTGTTTTGTTTAGTTTTAGTTTTGATTAGTACATATTGTACAGTAGTGTTTGTGTTTTTGTGTATCGTGATGTCACCGTCCAAGCAGTCACAGTCCTATAAATCAATAACTTTGGCCAAAAAAGTAGCGGTGATAAAGAAAGTGGAAAAAGGAATTCCTTTTAAGAAACTTGTTTAGTTTGAATTTTTGATAATTCGAAATTTTTCCTGGTCCCTTCAAGTTTGAATTATCCAAGTTCCACTGTACTGCAAATTGACGGAAAATAAGCTATTCAATTATGTTTAGATTGACATGTTGTGTCCATATTAGGACTAGTTAAAATAGATACCAATCTAACTAAGAATAAAATATCTTTCCAAAAATAACCTTAAGAAAATATTAAGGATATATTTAATATTAAAAAGGCCTAGATCATATAGCACTCTCTTTTTTCTATCTGTAACTAAGTGGTTTTTAGGTACCTACTAACTGTCATGTATTTCTAAATAGTAAATGCTGTCCATTTTAATTTACAGAAATTAAAAATCCATTGACTACAAAGTTATACTCGTTTAGATCCAACATAAGAAGTGATGCTGTTTTGAAATTGGCGCACAAATTCTCGACTCATGGGTTGTAACCATACTGTCAAACTCAACTCAGGTATCGTCTAAGTCGTGAGCATTTTGTTAAAAATTATACCAGGTCAACCGCAAAAACGCTGTGGTCGTAAACAATGATACCAGGTCAACTGTGAAAACACACCTATTATAAATATGTCGCACTAACGATCCCTTTTTGACAATCTACCCCAGCCTGTAATAGGATTCTAGTTAGAAGAAACTTTTAGAAAATACAAACCTATTATTTTTTAATCAACCTTGTTATTATTATTTAAGTGAATTATTATTATTATTATTGATATTTAATAGGAATTGATAAAGACTATAAAATGTGACAGCTACACATCACATGAATTGAGTATTAATATATACAAATTAATTCCAAAGTTTTTGTAGCTGTGAAAAAAAGTGTCTTCCTACCTGGATGTAATTGTATGTAGTCTTGGGATGTCCGTAATTTCCAACAGTGTTAGAGAGTGTCATGTCTCGACAATGTCTCCCAGGTAATGTGGGTTGGTAGTCCTTTATGCGAGTTCTTTCAACAGCCAGGCTCGTGTTAGTGCCTTGTCCCAACACTTATCTACCATATGAGTGGGTTGGTAGTCCCTGATACTTGCAACCATATACATATATCCCATTCACGGTAGGAATTACTCTCTGAAAGGTCCTTTTTCATACCGATATCCTACTATATAGTAGATTTCTGGTAGGGAAAAAAGGCCTTTAAGAAAACAAATTCCTAAGCTGAACAGACTTTATATAGCCTGCACCTAAGCCCCTGCATTTATTTTAGAACTATCTTTCTTTCATTTCAGAGACATCAGACGGCGCACAAAATACTTAGGTTAAGACGCTTTTACTACAAGGTGAGATGAGAGGGGGTCATGATTTAAGGTCAGTATGTTTGTAGTTTTTTATTGCAAAACAACATTTATTGTCAGATTATAAATCAAATTTGCTCCAGAAGATACATTTAGTTCAACTTGCTACTCGTAGTAATCTCAACAGTTCTTGAAAACTTGACATACGCATTGTGCCGCATTTGACGAGAAACGTTCTAAAGATAGAGTTCTGGTCAAATTTTGCTACTGCATCCATTACAAAATATTCAATAACTGTTGAGATTACTATTAAATTATATGTAAGAAATTAAACTTAACATAAATTATACTGAAGCAATGTTTAATTTTTTTTTGGGCAGAAACATTTTTTGTTTAAAAAAAAACTACAAAAAATATTGATACCGATTACCAAAATACTAATTTTTGCTCTCTTCTCTTCCACCTTAATATTAATTATAATAATGACACCTCTCCTAATAAAATCTTACTTTTCTGCGGTCTGATCTTGCCAGATCTTCGAGTTGTGTGGGCGGCAGGTAGCAAGTCTGACAAGATCTGGCGTAGGAGGGCCCTGACATCACCCACGCACTCTGCCAGCAACACTGACTCGGACAAAGACTTCTTCGACCCCACTGAACATACACGATATTTACTTGGATTTTAATTATCATTTATTTGTGGTATTTAACATGCATTTTCTGAAATGACTTATTATACCAGCAAACGACTTATAAACTAACATAAATCTAGAACAGACACAACATCCAGCTTTCGCCCACTAATCCATCATTGTGGAAAGGTAAACCCGCATTTCACCAAAGATAAATTTTTCCAACCATACCAGGCATTGAACCCAAGGACCTTTAGCTTAATAGAAAGACAATCTACCAACTGAGCTAGACATTTACTTGGAAACTGTCCTTTTACTCAATGAACCATTTTGCAACATTTATTGTCCAAACAGTAGATTTATTGGCAAACCATTTTCTTGTACTAACACAGCCTAAAATATAGTTGTATTTTTCCCACTGCATCCCAATACCCATCCAGATTATACACATGTTGCATATATAAAAAATACATTAATGAGGTAGGGATGAGGACAGTATAATTTATAAGAAATGTACCTGCATTTGTGTAGAATAAGAGTAACAAATCATTTAGGAAAAACCAACCCCGATACACTCGACCGAGATTTGAACCTCAGTCTCCTCATCATGGGCAGTCTAGTATATTGTGAAAAAGATGCCTTAGAACAATCGGCTACCGAAGCGGGTCTAAAAATTGTTCCATGCATAGCACCACTACCATGGCATGAGAGAAAAGGTGTGAAAAGTGCAATATCTTTGCTTGGCAATTAAATAGTTTGAGCCTATAGTAGTTCATCAATTGGTATTCCCAAACGTTTGACGCCATGATCAGGGTCAACGACCTCCCGCATGGAATGGGGCTCAGAGGGAGAATGCACGGACCTTGATTGGGGTACAGCTCATTGGTGTAAGTTTGCACCAAGCGTAGGCTCGCTCGGCTGATGTACACCAGTCTCTCCAGGTCCAATAGTGCTACCAAGTGGCTGGATGTGGAACTACTGAGGTGGGAGATGTCAACCAGACCGGCCTTGAAGGTGTTCCAACTCCACTGTAGGAGCGCGAGCAGCGATTGGAAACACTCCTGGAATAAAGGGGAATGCTGCGAGATAGAACGTGTTGATAGGTAGAAGGTTTGTGAGTGAATCAAGTATCTAGATGGGACGTTAACTCCCTGATTAATATGATGCTTATGCTAATGCACTTTGGAGCAATCATACTTAGTTCCATAGCTAGACAATATGACACTACTGCACTTTGGAGCAATCATACTTAGTTCCATAGCTAGACAATATGACGCTACTACAGCACCATGGAGCAATCATACTTAGTTCCATAGCTAGACAATATGACGCTACTGCACTTTGGAGCAATCATACTTAGTTCTATAGCTAGACAATATGACACTACTGCACTTTGGAGCAATCATACTTAGTTCCATAGCTAGACAATATGACACTACTACACTTTGGAGCAATCATACATAGTTCCATAGCTAGACAATATGACACTACTGCACTTTGGAGCAATCATACTTAGTTCCATAGCTAGACAATATGACGCTACTGCACTTTGGAGCAATCATACTTAGTTCCATAACTAGACAATATGACGCTACAGCACCATGGAGCAATCATACTTAGTTCCATAGCTAGACAATATGACGCTACTGCACTTTGGAGCAATCATACTTAGTTCCATAGCTAGACAATATGACGCTACTGCCCTTTGGCGCAATAATACATAGTTCCATAGCTAGACAATATGACGCTACTGCACTTTGGCGCAATAATACATAGTTCCATAGCTAGACAATATGACGCTACTGCACTTTGGAGCAATCATACGCAGTTCCATAGCTAAACAATGATATGCTATTGCACCTTGGACACAGCCCTGGAAAAGTCCCTGGACAGGATATACACTGGCTCAGCCTGATCACACTGCCTGCTGGGGGTTTGGTTTTCAGGTGACACCACACGATACAGTATCTGGGGTATTTGACCCGCATTCACGTCTGTTCCATTGTTGGACTTCTTGGATGATTTGAAGTAGAACACCACCCTGTGAACAGATAGGAACAGGAGCTTCCTTAACACATTCCTAGCAGAGTTGGTCGCACCGTTAACGTGCCCGACTCAGACTCAAAGATATATTTTTTTAAATTCCTAAGTCTTATTGTTGGTTCAGATTATAAGCATATATGATAATTACTCTAATAGGGTAGGGATAAGGAAGGAAGTATTTTATAAGTAGTCTACTCTCATTTGCATGGAAGGATAGTGGGGAAACCCTTAAGGGAAACCCCCCTCACCGCCCTCAGTAGACCCGACCATGATTTGGACTCCGATCTCCATGTCTTCAGCAAGCCTCATATGATAGGTCAAGGTTCAATGACCTCAAACAATGTTTCGCCACAAGCTGATTAACTCTCCTTCCTATCGGTGAACACCGAAAAGGTTCCTTAGGCCTATCCTTATCATACTTTATCCATTTAGGGAGAAAATGGGAGTATCAGTGTTGCCACAATTTCTTAATACAAATTTCCATGTTTTTCAAAGGTAAGAAGAAATTTACATTGATACACACACTTTACTGAGTTGTACAAAAGAATAAAATCTCAAGAGAAGGTGTGTGTTCAGAAAAATCCAAGCAACTTTAAGATAAGACAGAACGTTGATATTTGGCTGGCAGGTAGAGAGGTCATTCCAGATAACCAAATAATTCTTAAAAGTTTACATTAATCGGGATTGGTAAATTAAGGGGAGGGGGAACTAATAGAAAAAACTACTGTACTTCTATATGTGGTAGAAATGAAATTCGACAGGCAGGTATGGAGCCCATTTAATAGCTATAAGAGACTGAACATTTTAAATTGGGACTATAGGAAACCTAGGGCGTGGAAGTTTAGGTTAATGAGTTAGAGATTAGGAAGGTTGGATTTAGAAGAAGTGTAACTGCATTTGTGTAGAAGGAAAATGAAAAACATTTTGGATAAACTACCTCGGTACATCTAAAAATAATAATAATATTATCACCGCGTCTTACAGCTCGTTCGGGTTATATGATTTTTAAGTACTAATTACGCTAATGGAATAGGAATTGGGTAAGGTTGAATTAGAGGAAGTGAACCCGCATTTGCGTGGAGGGAGAGTGGAAAACCATTTAGGAAAAAAAAACCTCAGTTCACCCGACCGAGATTCGAACCTCGATCTCCTCGTCCTCAGCATTCGAGCTCAACACGACTAGCGCGTTAGCCAACTACACCACCGAGGCGGGTCGGCCGGTACATCTAAACAAGATTCAAACCCTGATCTTCCTGTCATTGGCAGTCCTGTCGATTGCAAGAGAGTGACAACATAGATCATGTGACCATTGAAGTGGTTATCAACTATATTAAATAGTACATATATATAATATAAAAATGATAGAATACATTTAGGTGAAGTAACAAAGTGAAACTGTCCTGTTATCACACAGTTCATTTACAAGGGAGGAATGAGGGCAACAATCAAATTGGTCGGTTCACTTCCTACCATTTGAACCCTTGCAGTTAGTGCCCCGAATTCGCAAATGTTCAAGTGTTATTTTAGTGTTTATTTTTGTTTGTTTTTTAAAGTTTTTGTTTGTTTTTAAGTTTTTTTAAGTTTTTCTGGTGCGTGGCAGCCTTGGAATAGGGAGGAAAACACTCACTGGTCCTCGGTGGTGACCATCCCCTGACCGCTTGAGCCACAGTCACTTGACGGACCGCTCACACGCGCCCATGCGACGTACCATCGGTTGGCCTGGAACATAGTGTGGGACATCTTGTCTTAGTTATAGTACCATGCTTTATACTAGACACGGGAATTAGCTTTTGCACTGCTTCCAACATATAAACAGACAAGACATTTGACCCAAACCTCAGTGTTAATAAGAAAAACATACTCCATTATGGGCACTTCTCGGGACAGTACCAGGGTCCTTGGAACCAGAGTCAACCTCTCGAAGAGGGTTGGTGTGGTGGTTTCCGTCTCCAAGCTTCAACCCGGAAGGTTGGGGCATGCACGCCCACCCTCTTTACAAGCAATGCTGGTGCATTTCCCTTTAGATTAGCTAGTACGAGCTGAAGTGAGCCAAAGATTAAGTAAATGTTGTTCTCACATGGAGCGAGATGGGTTCCTCGAACAGCATGGGATACTTTTGGCGAGGCCCACACTCATAGGGCACCTCCTCAGTCTCCGCCAACATCTCACCGTCTGTTTCCTGTTCGCCGCCGTCCATACCAATGTCAAACAGCTGAAAAACAATTCCTGGTCAAAAAACAGTGAATAGTAGATGTATTTACCCAGGGTCTTCCCCTCGAGAAAGTTTGTCCATCTCTTAAGAAAAAGGGAAATATTAATTTTTTTTTAAATATATATATATATATGAACCAAGAAACCGACACTAATTCTAGAGTTACCTTGATTTTCCCTGTGTATTCTCCACGACCCCCGAATAAGCCAAAGCCCCCCAGAAGGATGTCTGTGTCTGCCATGAACCTGATGGCTTCGATGGAATGCCCAGAATATCCCCATCCTCCTCCGTGGCCTGGAAATGGACATGATCAGGTAAGAGCAGTTGTGTCTGTGTTGTTCAGTCCCTTCCGAGATACCGTCAGTTCAAATATAATCTGTGTTTATTTCAATTATAGGCATACGTTGCTTTAAATAACTTTGCTAATAGAGCACTTTTAAATTAGTGCTTGTGCTTGCCTTGACATTATGGAGGTTTTAACAGTTTTAAGACCAACTTCAGTGTTCGAATGTACTAAGGCGTCACTTTTTCAATAGACTGACATGACGATGAAATGAAAATCAATGTTAAAATCTTGTATGAGTGTACAGAGAAGATGGTTTTCCCTAAAGTGTTTTCCATTCTCCCTCTATGCAAATGTGGATATACTTTCTTTATTTTATTTCTATTTTTAGCATCACGTCTTACTACCAATTTGGGCTATACATACACTTATGTACTAATTAAACTAATATTTTTAGGGATTATGAAGGTTATGTTTAGAGTAAGTGTACTCACATTTGCATGGAGGGAGAGTAGACAACCATTTTTAGAAAAACTACTCTCAGTACACCCGACTAAGATTCAAACCTCAATTTCCCTGTCATCAACAGTCTAGCCTAAAGCGAAAGTAGCACCTTAGACCATGTGACCACCGAGGTGGGTACACTTTCTCTAAATTCAAACTTCTTCATCCTTAAAAAAACTAGCGTAATTAGTACATAAGCATACAACGAGAGAGGGTAGTAAGGCACAGTGCTAAGAAATTGTAAGTTTTAAGGCTAGTAATAGAGTCCTAAGAGTCCTAAACTGACCCAGTCACAGGCTGGAAACAGATTATTAGGCCTAGCACTATTGCACATTTAATAATAAATCAAAGTGTAAATATGTTTTTAGGTTTCTATATATGATGGTGAGGGGAAAAAATGCTCAGCTCCGCTTTAAGGCTGTATTCACATTACAGGGGTGGTCTGAAACCTAGCCCGCCATGTAATCGAGGTATGCCAGATTATAACGTAAAGTAGCAAGCTTACCTTATATAGTTCTACTATGGTATAGCTCAATGACTAGAGACTGGTTGATCGCTTAAGAAAATTCTATAACCATTAAAAATTGATATTTGTGCCTTCTAAACTCGCAAATACATAAAGTACTTTCAAAAAATATTTGATGATCAAAATATCCTTGCTCAGTAACAATTTAAAATGTTATATAAAATTCAAACAGTTGAATATGAAAATGTAAACTCCATTTACTCTGAAAGGTGATAGTCTTACCTTGATGGATCCCACTTAACAATGTTGTCTACTTGGAGATTTCAAAGCTATTTTGCGAATTGGGTCGCATTTTAACTTGACGCACCCAAGGAGTCTAAGCACTCTCACACTTAGACACCAATATACAAAATAAAAAGAGAGGGAAGAAAATGAGTTCACCCTGAGAGGCCTCTTGTTTATCTACTGATAACACCTCCCCTCTTCCTCTGACAAGTTTACACAGTCACTAGAATATTTGTGCCTTTAAAACATTGATTTGCTTTTGAAAAATACATTTTTCTTGTTTTCTATTCTAAATAGACTTTTACTTCCACAGGCCATTTTCATGACCAAGCCAAGTTGTAGACTATTTATTTTAAAAAAATGTGTTTACAAAAACCTACATCAAGATAAAAATAATTTTGTGACATTGTAGGGTTATTTTTAGAGTTATTTAAGAATTTATGATTTCGGTTTCAACATTATATCTTTAAAACTAGCTGAATAAAACTTAAATTTAATAACAAGGGAAATCCTATATTGAGCTGCCGTGATGTCACAGGTAGGTAACATCCTTAACATCTATACATCTTATAAGCTACGACATAGTGGGATGTGGCACGCTGGCTACCTTACAGGCTAAACAAACACTATATTTAATGTATTCAATGTTTTTTCCCCAATAATTGTTGGAACATAAGTATTTTAGGAAATGTTGACTTTGAGGTATAAATAAAGATGTATCGAGAGAGTAAGTAAACTATGTGTGATCGTGAGACCCCTGATAAGTTTACGAGTCTATTGGAGTGCAAAAAGGTTATTGGTCCCTGGTATAGCTTGTAAATATCCATTAAGGTAAGAATGCTACCCTTCAGGTCAAATGGAGTGTAGATAACACCGCATGAATAAAATAAAAAAATAATTTGTATTTTTAAAAGCAAAGCTAATAATTATTAAAAGCAAAGTCAAAGTTTGTGTGACTTTGTAAAGTATAGTGTTAAAAGTTGACCTCGAGCAAGCAGATCTCGTGAGCACAATACTCACTCTCGAAGCGGGTGACCGCAGAAAAGTCCTCTCGACTGTACACCTTGCCACAGCCCTGTGGCCGCTCCTCGCTCTCTTCTTGTACGACGATCCGCAACTCCTGGGCCTGCGTAAGCGTGTCCAGACAGCTCAACAGGTGCAAGGCGGCCTGAGACCGAGTCACAAAACATCCAGGGACCACCGGAAGGGCCATTTCTGGGCTGAGCACCGAGGGGGGGAGGCTGTCTGCAGCCTCGCACGCCACCACGTTGTAGCAGGACATGGTGTGACTCCCTGGATGGTAGCTGTCACCAAAACAGGGGTTTTAGACGTGGGAATTGAGTCCAATGTCTTTGAATTTGTACACCAATACTCAGCCTAATACTTTAGCCCCTAGAACCCTTTACACTCCTTAAAAAAATTGCAGAGTTCAAAAAAAAAAAATTGAAATTGTGTTTTCTCTATCAATGGCTATTGCATTAAAATTGAAAATGTTGACAAATGTTGTAAATATATATTCATTTAATTTTAATCATAAATAACTTGATAAATAAATTTACTTTTTTACATCCATTAGTGTTTCCAGTCTGTGACCTAGGTCAGTTTTTCATTCGAGTCATATATTTTTCCAGTACTGGCTGACTAGGCCTGTCATAGCCGATACATAAATAAATTAAACCATTTCTATTTTAAACATAACACAATGGTTTTATTTTCCAAAACAATTTTTTTAGTGATAATAGTGCCATTGTTTAACATTAAGAGTGATCATCAAAACAGGCCCAATTCGGCTCCTGGCTTGGCAGCTGTATTTTTGTGTGCACAGATGAGGTAAGGGAACAAAAGAGAGGAGAAAAGAAAAGACCTATAATATGTCAGAAATGTGTGTTGTGCATTCGTGTTTGAATGATTACTTGAAATTTTCTGTGGTCATAATTGAGGACAAAGCGACAAAGTTTGTTGTTAATAACTACAGTATGTCCCTATTATGACAGAATTAAGATTTGTGCACAGTGCTTAGCTGTGAAGCCATTCTAAAATGGTCAAGAACGACCTTTTCAATGCACTTTTTATCCAAATATTGTTTATTATTTCAACAATGGTCAGTATTAGGAACTTTTATTAACTATTTATCACTATTTATCTCCATTAATGTTTAATCAGATATTATCCACATGCAGTAGTGTTCGTGTAAATTTACGATTTCGAGCCGACTATATCACAGAGTTGATTGGTATGTAATGCACACACTTAGGGAAAATCTCTTTGATATCTGGTTTAATAGCAGACAGCTGGAATCACGTCTTCTTTTGCATTCAATAGATTGCAATATTTTACCTTGGTTAAAGTGTATATAAAAAAATTAGCCCCACAAAGATTCTAAAGACTCAAGGAGCACCTGATGGGGTCTTAAAGACACCCAGGGTTCTGAGAAGCACACTTTGAGAAATGCTTTTCTAAGCTAATGTTTTTAAACTTTTTTAATTCCTTAGCAAAATGTATGATGGATTTTAAACATTTATTACTTGTTAATTCAAATAAAGCAATTAAAGTATATCACATTAGTAAAGAGTTAGATCTTCTTAATAATATAAGCATCAAGGAACATTGTAAAGAGAGTCAAGACACATTCCAGACAGAGTACATTGTAAAAAGGGTAAGAAACATTTCAGAGATGACGAGTTACCTCCAGAATACAATGTAAAGAGATGACTTATCTCCAGGGTACATTTGTAGAGAGGCTCAAGACACATTGCAGAGATGACTTACCTCCAAAGTACATTGTAGAGAGGCTCAAGACATGTTACAGAGAGGACTTACCTCCAAAGTACATTGTAGAGAGGGTCAAGACACGTTACAGAGAGGACTTACCTCCAAAGTACATTGTAGAGAGGGTCAAGACACGTTACAGAGAGGACTTACCTCCAGAGTACATTGTATAGAGGGTCAACACACATTACAAAGATTACTTACCAACAGAGTACGTTGTAAAGAGAGTCAACACATATTATAGAGATGACTTACCTCCAGAGTACATTGTAGAGAGGGTCAAGACACGTGGCAGTATGAGAGAATTCCACCTGGTCAGGACCACTGAAACTATTACAGTTACCATCTCTCTTGCTGATAGCCAGACACTTGAAGGAACCAGCAGAGTCGCTTTGAGTTGGAAGAAGGACTAGAAAGAATGTTAATTAAAATGAGTATTACAAAAAGAAAAAAAATAATATCAGAGGTCAAAAATGTTATTTTTACATGCCACCCAAAGAGTAATTGACTAAGAAAATCCTCAGCTTGATCATATTTAGAATAATCCTTTTTATTTCACTTTATGCTCCAAGGATATTGGTACCTATGATACAATGAATAAACATTTTTGTGGGTTTTCCAACTGTGACTTGCGGGTGAAGTGGCAAGGTTATATACACCTGATATCTCCTAGCTATAATTAAAGTAAGAGCCAACTGGGCCCCATACGTCCAGTTGAGAATAAAGCAGATCAAAATTCTCACCAAAGAACAAGCTAGAGATGTCTTTTTATTTAAATTTTAACAAGAAAGTTTATCTCAATCCTGATTATAGATTTGTATTCTTAAATTTTAACCTGGAATTCTCGATTATCGATTCCAATTTCTCAACATTTACAGTTTCACTGCAACCAACCTCACATTAAAAATATAGTATTTATTTATATACTGTAATGTAATGTTATTGGGGAAAACAAACTAAACAGTTAACAGTATATATATTAAAAGAAACAAGAGGGGAACAAAATCTATGTTTACTTTGAACAAGGTGACAGGAACACAGAGGTCATGTAGAGGACATTTTCAATGTTCTTCTTAGTTAGGTTATATTCCTGTTCTGTCTTCAAAAAAATTTCCAGCCATCTCTTCCTGGGTCTATCTATGGGTCATCTTGCTTTTGTCTTGTTTTCTAAAACCTGTTTTGGTAGTCGAGACTCTCACATTTGTTGCATTTGACTGATTCAATTTTCTTGATATTGTCTCACTCTATCATTAATATTGTGTATATTAAGCTATTCTCTTAGTTCTTCATTTCCGATTCCATCCAAACTTGTACAACCTTTTACTTATCTCAAGAATTTCAACTCGGATGCATGCATCCGACTTCTATCTCTCTGTGTCATTGTCCACGTTTAACTTCCGTGGAGTAGTACAGGAGTTGACAATGCTTTGCAATGCTCCGGTATTTAAGTGAAACGCCAAAAAAACAACTAATAATGTCACAGTGAAAATACTTAGACCTGAATACTGTTTATTATTATTATTATTATTATCACCGCGTCTTACTACCCGTTCGGGTTGTACGCACTTACACTAATGTGTAATGGTAGGGTGATTGTGAGATGAAATGGAGGACCTACAGTTTAACGTGGAATCCGAACCACGGTGGAGGCCTGGCATTCCTCACATTCACAAGATGTCTTGTCAGAGGTGAAGGAAGGGTTTGGTAATCAAATAAATCTGTGCCGGAACCGAGGATTGAACCCCGGCCGCCAGCACATAAGTCTGACACCTTACCCCTAGACCACCAGGTCACCTTGATGTTTTTGATACCAGTGAGAATCAAAGGTACAAAGTTTGACAGCCTTAAATTGAATCCATAGGCTTCAAAACTTACTTGGGGAGAGAAAGAAATCAAGAGAGAGAGAAAGAAAGAGTGTGTGTGTGTGCGTGCGTGTGTGTGTGTGTGTGTGTGTGTGTGTGTGTGTGTATACCTTTTGATCATATCTTCCTACCCATCCGAGAAACACTAACTTTTAATCATATCATTAAAGTAGGAAGAATGAATGTAGAATATAAAGGAAATGTATCCACGTTTGTATGGAGGGAGATTGAGAAACCATTTAGGGAAAATAAACCGTCTTGGTACACCTGACTGGGATTCGAGTCCTGCTCTCCACGTAGTCAGCAAACCAGACACTATGAGTCTATCGTAGGGTCCGCGTGTCCACCGTTGCGGGTGAGCTCTAATATATTTATTTGGGATATTTTCACAAACCTTCCAGGGTTCTTCTACATGCCACAATCGACATGGGATATTCGACTTCCCCTCCGAAGGAAGTTGCGCTGCAGATTTTTATTTCTCAAGGAAAAACTGTAGACCCCAGCTGGGTTTGAATCCACGACTATTGGGTTCTGAGACGAGCACAATATTGAATAAAACATCCCTTC
>CABFOW010005486.1:0-12229 GCA_902141385.1 Timema californicum | reverse complement strand
GTGTGTGTGTGTGTGTGTGTGTGTGTGTGTGTGTGTGTGTGTGTGTGTGTGTGTGTGTGTGTGTAAAAATTCAGTTTTGTCAGTCTGGACCAGGCATGTCAAACCGGCAGCCTGGGGCCACATGTGGCCAGTCTATGATTCTGTGTGTAACTAATGATGAATCAATACACTGTGATCTGATTGGTAATTTTATTAATATCGTAGAAATACACCCTTAGGAAATGTTACTAGGTTGTCACATTTGAGTTCATCAAAAGAATAACATTTTACAAATACAAATACACAATTTATTAATGACCGCCTGATCAAAACTACAAATATTTCTGGGTTGATAGACTGTTTATCCACTGTAGACCGGAAACAAATGATGATACTGACGGAGTTATTTTTACTTAAGCTGTCGACAAGGTTGCATTTTTTTAACGCGGCCCACTCAGTATTTTTAATATTCGATATGGCCCTTGTGATCAAATTAGTTTGACACACCTTATCTAGATCAAACCCAGGACTGCCGGGTGCCCCACCCAACACCCGGCTACAACTCACCAATGCAGTTCTTGTTCGCCATGACGGTGGAGCGAGTGAGGCTGAGCGAGTTGATGAGGCTCTCGTCTATCTTGAGAAAGGTCTGATCCCCTGACGCCCCAACCCAAGTGGCGCGCCGCCCATAGCGGGGCCCAATATTGGGCACAACGCCCGGGTAAGAGTACCAGGGCCCATCCCGGGAGGAACGGCCATCCTTCTTTTGACCCCCGGCGCTCCCGCTAGAAGACTGGGAGTCCTGGGCGGATGACTGCAATGGGCGCCCCAATTGCCCCTTCTGTGAGACATGACACACAAGGGCCAATATGGATGATGGGGTCTATTGTGTCTCACTAGGATGTGCTATTGTGTTATTCTGTGGCCCTGCAGTTTCTATGAGGAAGGTGCAAACAATATTTTCGTGTAGGGGTGTGCAAAGCCTTGACACTTTATCTTGGCTTCGAAAAAAAACCTGCTTCGACACTTAATTATTATTATTATTAATATTATTATTATTATTAGCACCGCGTCTTACTACTCGTTCGGGTTATACGCTCTTACGCTAATGTGTAATGGTAGGGTGATTGTGATATGAAATGGAGGACCTACAGTTTAACGTGGAATCCGAACCACGGTGGAGGCCTGGCATTCCCCACATTCACAAGATGTCTTGTCAGAGGTGAAGGAAGGGTTTTGGTAATCAGATAAATCTTTGCCGGGACCGAGGATTGAACCCCGGCCGCCAGCATAGAAGTCTGACACCTTACCCGTAGACCACCAGGTCACCTTCGACACTTAAGAAGTGGTGCCAATTAAAAACCCTGACAACCAAAACACTCATTCATGTTATAATACAGCCATTCTGAGCTGCTATGTAAATTACAAAATTAATAGTCATATGATACAATTTAAAGTAATTGAATTGCAGACCCACTTCGGTGGTCGATTGGTTCAAAAGACTGTACTGCCAGTGACAGAAAGGTTGGGGTTAGAATCTCAGTCAGGTGTACTGGGAGTGACTTTTCCTGAATAGTTTTCCCCTCTCCCTCCATGCAAATGAGGGTGCGCTTAATTTAAATTCAACCTTCCTTATCCCTAAACCATTAGTAATTAGTACAAAAGCATTTAAGATGAAGGAGTATCGAGGCGTGGTGGTAAGAAAAAACTGAGCTCCATGTTGTAATAGTGACTTAATTTATCAGATTAGAATGAAGTATTACAAACAATTGAAGGAATTTGGGAAAAAACATGATAACTCTCCTTTTATAAAAAAAAATGTGTTAGCATACATTTCTGGTTGCCTACCTCTTGAACCACAAATGGTTTTTATAGTCGGTCAATATTTTGAAGATAGCGAAATATAAAAGATTTTTTTTTTATAGTTAACCTTACGGATTTTATAGACGTTCAAATAGTGAAACTATCTTATCTAAATCTATGGGGGTTATCTTGTTTCTTCCCAGACTCCCTCAATTGTGAAATTAATTAACTCAATGCATAAACTTATACAAATAACCATAATATTATTTTTTCTAACTTAAGACAATTAAAAAAAAATCAATCTTTGATTTGACTTTGAGAATATTAAATATATTCGATTCAAGTCCACTTTGCATTGGAAAAATATACTTTGTACATGTTTATTGAATGACTTAATTTGATGCCATTTTGAAATGTATTTGAAGTGAACCATTTATTCCTCCAATCACTGCGTCTGGTCATATGACTGACCTGGTAACTGCCAAAGGTGAACACCTCTCCCTTAGCCCCCAGGACCACGCTGTGGTTGCCACCCGCAGCCACACTGATGGCGTGGCAGGGTAACCTGACGAGAGTAGGGCCCCCACGAGGCAGCAGGTCTCCTAGCCCCAACTGCCCATACGTGTTACTGCCGAATGTGAGCACCTCGCCCGAGTGTAGCAGTAGGATCGTGTGGTGCAGGCCACAGCTGACCTGGACCACAGGGGACTCCGTGGGGGTGTGTACCCTAGCCGGGAGCAAGGAGGTCACCCTGCTGGCGTCCCTCTCTGCGTCACTCCCCCCTGCCTGCTCCTCCACTGTTACCAACATCACAACAAGTCAGATCAGGGTGGACAGGATAGCGCTAGTGTGTAGTTACCATGCGCTCCTTTCAAGATATGTGACCAGTCATACAAACGCTTGGTGCAGGAACCAGTCACACAACCACTAGAGCTTGGTGCAGGAACCAGTCATACAACCCCTAGAGCTTGGTGCAAGAAACAGTCATGTGCAGAAAACTAAATGTTTCAAGGTAAGAAAAAAACTTCAAGAAATTCAAATGTTCAAGCAGAAGAAAGAACCACAATTAATCTCATCAAAAAATTGATGCTTATAGTATTATTATTTTAAATATGAAAATGAAAAACCTTTAATGATAGCCCAAATTTAAATTAAAAACGCATAAGTGAGCTGTTTTTGTATCAAAATATGTATTTTAAAAGCATTTGATTTTATATTTCTAGTTTTAATTACGTTACAGTAATCCAATGAATTTTGTTGATAAAATATATTTTAATTAGAGCAAGGTCCAATCCAAAGCTTTAGTATTCTTTTGAATTTTGAATTCAAATCCCCATATCTTTAAAATGTGCAGTTTAAATTCAAGTAAAAATATTTGAAATTGAAATTTAAAAAAGTGGTTAAGACTTGGTGCCACTGACAATATTTTGTTTGTCACGTTTATTAAATCATAAACAATAAATAAAACACCTTTTTTAGAAAATTAATTATATTCATACAATTTTGTCCTTTTTTGTGATTTTGCTACGTTACCAACTACACAATTTTTTAATTTTTACGAATCTCGAATCTTTTGACTACTAAAGGATTCAACGAATGTTTGAGGAATCAAGCATCCCCAGCTCTAACTTTAACTGCTCCCAGGTAGCCGAGTAGCCACATGTCTCACCGAGTATGTTCGCCGCAGCAGGCATGGCCGGGGGCACAGCCTTGAACACAGGTGACTTTACGGCGACCACAGGTCCTGTGGATGGACCTGCAGCTCGACTGTTGTTGGAGCCCTTCATCTTGAGGAGGCTGTGCTTGGAGGGGCCCCCCACACCCTTTCCTCGCACCCGCAACTTGCGTTCATCCAATCTCCGTTGCAGGTGATCTTGAAGACGCGCCCCGTGACGACCAGCTGAGAGAAATTAGTTATTTAGATTTGCACACTGGCTCCGTCAACCAACAAACAAGCTAGTGTACATAATAGTGTGCGAGTAGGCCGAGGCAGGTTTTGGTCTAAAGTTTTAAAGAAATGGAGGGTTTAGTCTGTAGTTTTAGAGAAATGAGGATTTTGTCTAAAGTTTTAAAGAAATGGAGTGTTTTAGTGTGTGGTTTTAGAGAAATGAGGATTATTGTTTGTAGTTCTAGCAAAATTAAGGGTATTGGTCTGTTTAGAAAAATGGAGGTTTTTGTCTGTAGCTTTATAGATATGAGGATTTTCGTTTGTAGTTCCAAAGAAATTAAGGGTTTTGGTCAGTAGTTTTAGAGAAATGGAGAAGTTTGGTCTGTAGCTTTAGAGAAATGAGAATTTTGTCTATGGGTTTAGAGAAATGGAGAGTTTTGGTTTGTAGTTTTTTAAGAAATGAGGATTTTGTTTATAGTTGTAGAGAAATTCAGCATTCAGGTCTGAAGTTGTAGAGAAATGTAGATAATAAAAATGTAGGTTTATTTTTTTCAATTTTCGAGGTCTGGTTAAACAAATTTAAGGTACCGTTAGTTAAGTGAGGTTACTTTGCCCCTGGGGAGGGGAAAGTAAATTGCTCAAAAAAGAAAAAAAAATTGTTTTAGCACCATCAAGTAGGTGGCAGTACCTCCTTTGTTGGGTATTGTCAATGGTTCCCATCTCATGCATTTAGTTTCACCAATGTGAGTGTTATCTTAATGCGTGTCCGGAAATAGAACTCGTTTGCGGGAAAAAGTTGTTGTTTCCATTATATAAGAGCCATCAAAAGGTAAGTGTATTTTATTATTAACAAGTAATATGTGCTGATTACAAACAAATTAACATTTTTATATAAAAAATACATGTTTTCTGTTATTATTAGTAAATTTGAATTTGAGGTTATGTTTTCAGCCTTTTGGGATCTACTTTGCTCCACACCATGGATTGAAAAGAAAGTGGTAATTGTAGACAATTTATCTAATAATTTGGATGTTAAAACTTTTCAAAAATTCCAGAAGGAAAATGTTTATTTCGTTTTCCTCCCGCCCAATAGTACACACCTTACCCCGCCAATCGATGTGGCTTCTTTCCGCCATTAAAAGCGGTTTGGAGTAAGGTATTGATAGAATGGAAGAAAACACTCCAAGGTCTTAAGTCCACTGTACTCTCGAAGTAACAGTGCCCATTTCTGTCGGAAAAAGTGCTTTGACGTTATGCAGCCTAATATTAAAACAAATTTAGAAAATGGTTTTAAGAAATGCGGAACATTTCCCTATGATTTGAACCGCTATTACAGCGCATTGCGAGAAAAGAGGCATCAATTCAAACATTTATCACCTGTTTTAAGTGTAAACAAAGTCAATTTTTCTGAATGTTTTTTCCTTAGTTGAGCATTTAAAATTTTAAAACCATGTAAATAATCAGCACCAAACTGACGCAAGTCAACATTAAGAGATGACAAACTTTGGAGTCGGCGTCTTACCACCCATCGGACTACCCACATTTAGTTACAATAGTGGGGTAGACATGAGGAAGGTAGAGGGTAGCAACATTTGTGTGGAGGAAAAGTGGGAAGCCATTTAAGAAAAAAAAAAACTTCTCAGAATAAAGGGATTCCAACCCTATTACCGGCAAACCAGCAATCTGCGGGAAAGATGACCATTGATGCGGTTTTTGAGCCGGTCGACTACAATTACAACATCAAAAGAACCAGTAGCTACTAGTATTATTTAATGATGGGCACAACAATTTTAAGTGGAAATATCCATTGTTAAAACAATAAAAACAACTGTTGACTGAGAAAAATTGTTAGTTTGTCTTTCATTCGCAATTATTGAAACATCCCGAGAAATACTCGCGCTCAGGAGCTACAGAGAGCCGCTCTGCCACGCGCTACAACCCACGTACAACTTGTAAGTGGGAGGCAAGTGAGAAAACAACGTCCACGAATGTAGTTTCCTGCATTGAAGGTGACTAGTGCCCATCTATAATACTGAGACTGTTTCTCGCCTGCGAAGATGAGATCGAGCCTCATCATGCCTGCCAAGTCTCCGGCTCCACTCGGACCGAGGATCGCCAGCTCAGAGTTGTCCACGCCCTCACGTGCGCAGATCCGACAGCAGCCACACTCCGCACATCCAGAGTCTCCCTCTCCACACCCGCACTCCCTAGAAGCAACAGGTGTGTATATGTCACAATACTTGTACCGAACGATGGAACATGTTAAAAAAAATACTTATTTTAATAATAATAATATTTAGCCCCGCGTCTTACTACCCGTTCGGGTTATACGGTTTAAATACTAATTACGTTAATGGATTAGGAATTGGGAAGGTTAAATTAGAGAAATTGAACCCGCATTTGCGTGGAGGGAGAGTGGAAAGCCATTTAGGAAAAACCCCTCACAGTTCACCCGACCAAGATTTCGAACCTCGATCTCCCCGTCCTCAGCAGTCGAGCTCAACACGACAAGCGCGTTAGCCAACTACGCCACTGAGGCGGGTATACTTATTTTAAAATATACCAAAAGCATCTTTTGCTAGCATGCCGACATTTAAGCTCTTTAGTTTTTGTTTACAGAGACTTGGTACAAACCAGGTACAAGTGCCTTTCTCTTGTATTAAGGTACTTGGCGTACAAGGCAGTCACCTCGAGTGCCAACTTTCAACAAATCTAGTACCAGGGACCCTGCTGTTTTCTTTTTAATAACACATCTTACTACATGTTTGGGTTATACGTATATGTACTCATTCTGATAAAGTGTTAAGGATGAGGAGGGTTGAATTTAGAGGCAGTATAACCACTTTTGTGTGGAGGTTGAGTGTAAAAACATTTAAGAAAAACCACCCTCAATACACTCGACCGAGATTTGGTGGCCGTGTGATATAAGTCCAAGGCGTCATTCTCGCAATAGACTAGACTGCTGAAGATGGAGAAGATTGAGGATTGGTCCCGGTCGGGTGTACTAAGTGTACTTTTTCCTAAATAATTTTCCACTCTCCTGTCATGCAAATGCAGGTACACTTCCTATTGATACAACCTTCCTTATCCCTAACACATTAGTGCAATTAGCACATAGGCATGTAACCTGAACAGCTATGCTAAAACAGAAAAAAAAAGTAAACCTGACCAGGATTCAAACCTCGATTTCTTTGTAGGCGTCATTCCATGTGAAATCATCTAGGTGTGGCTCCTTGACCACATTTTTGTATTTTTTATTTTATTATCATGGGTAACCCCATCTGTGAGTAGCTGCAGGGAGGGGTCCAAACTCTGTCTTTAATTCATCATAGCTTGAAACTCCACTAGCCATAGTTATAATATAAACATTTCCATCTTGTGGTTCCAACACTCAGCCACCTTAAAAGGTCATCCAAAATGGTGATTATGCTCACAAATTTATCATATTTCAAGGTCATTTGAGTCATGGTTTATAAAATATTTTCTATCATTTCCACACATTTTCTGAAATCCTATAATGTATTTTTTATTTTAATGAAAACTAGAACCTTCTAACTTTTATAGAAGGAGAACAATGGACTTTTTTAAAAACCTCTGCAAGGCCCAATTTTTTCCTGCCCCTGAAAAGAAAATTGAGCCTAGATCAAAGATGTCAGATGAAAATAAAAAGTATTTAAAGTGGTCAAGCAACCATTTATTTAAAAATTAGGTGATTTCCCATGGAATGACCCATCGACACTTAAGAGGGCTTCCTACTAGTAATCCTGTAGAGCATCAGAGTCATTACGTACTGTCCTGGGTTCCTGTCCGGACGCATGCTACTGAGGCAGCTGATGCTGTAGCCGGTACATTCCCGGCACACGGTACACACCATGCATAGGTCATGTTTCCACTTGTGTTTCCCCGGCTGACACATGGCCTCCTGGGCATCCTCCCAGTCCAACTCTTCCCCCTCCCCCTCCTCTTCACCCGCAGTCTCCATGGCTACCACCATCGCCACTGGACAAACAACGACAAGTACTTGTATACGTACACATAACAGAGAGAGCTGGTGGCTTCTCTCTCCAGATGAAAGAGCACTTGTTGTATGATGTAGTTATGGAGGGACAAGTCAAATATTACCTATTTAAATAACTTTATGATTTAAGCATTATTCACTTTAAGTAACTGTCGCCCCAGAGACAGGACTACCAACTGTCAGTCTCCTGAACAAATATACAAGTTTGAGCATACACAACACTGAACCAAAGCTTTATCTAGTTTTAAATACGAATAATAATAAGATTTCATAAAAAAAAAATTGATATCACATATAAATATGTTTATAGTTTTATTTCGTGAACTCAAAAATACATAATAATGATTTATTTGAACTTGACACAAGTTTTAGCACTTTGGAAAGTGATTTTTCAAACATTTCCTGAAAACGCTGTTAGCAAAAAGTCGGAGTCCCTAGCCATAGATTTTGGTTTCTTTGCTTCCAATGACAACAATCGGCTAAAATAGTATTCTTTTCCAGATTAACTGACTATGTTAGGTATACAAATGTCTTTTCAATTTATAAGGACCATACATTCGTTGCTTGGATTTTCCTCCAAAGACAACACATCTGGTACAGGACGGTTTTCAGGTCCAGTGAACAGAATCAGTTCGTTCTCACTTTTGTTACCGTTACATTGTCACTGACTCATCTTCAACTTTTCTCCTTTTAATCAGAAACTTTTCCATACTGAGCTAAATTTTTCAAAAAAGCAAAATTAATACAATACCCACTGCATACAACATGTGTCAGTTAAACTAACAATCAACCTGAGAATATGCCAGAACAAGAACAAACGTGTGTTATGATTGCAAGCCTAAAAACAACTGACTGCTGAAGGCAAACTGTGTTCATGCATTACCAAGTCTCCTACAGTGTTGCCAACTCACACATTAGTGTGCTGCTGGGGCTCACTACAAATTATACTGTGCCGTGAACAAAACCAGGTTCAGAACCAGTGAACTAGACAGTGAATGCAAACGTTACCTTCTTTGACCGGAGCAGCAAAGTCCCGGCCACACTGTCCCTTGTTGTTGATGCCAAACGTGTAGATGTGTCCCTTGTTGGTGAGCACTATGGCGTGCGCTTTCCCCAGGGCCACTTGCGTCACATTAACCTCTCTTAGCTCTGTCACAACTCCTGAAAACAAACCCAGCTAATAACTACGTGGGGCAAAGACAAGCTGAGATCCCTGTCAGACAATATTACCAACATTGCAGTGTTCTCTAAAATGCTGGTCATATAATATTACCAACAAATTTGAAGTGTCCTCAACTATAAGGTTGTCACAGTGCATTGTGTTCTCACCTTAAGGTTGTCAAAGTGACTAGTGTCCTCACCTTAAGGTTATCACAGTGAGTAGCGTCTTCACCTTAAGGTTGCCACAGTGTAGTGCTGTTACCTGTAAGGTTGACACAGTGGGTAGTGTCCTCACCTTAATATTTTCACAGTGGATAGTGAGTTCACTCACCTGTAAGGTTGTCACAGTGTGTAGTTCTATCATCTGAAAGGTTGTCACAGTTTGCATTGCTATCATATGTACTGTTGTCACAGTGGGTAGTGCTATTACCTGTAAGGTTGTCACAGTGTGTAGTGCTATTACCTGTAAGGTTGTCACAGTGTGTAGTGCTATTACCTGTAAGGTTGTCACAGTGGGTAGTGCTATTACCTGTAAGGTTGTCACAGTGTGTAGTGTCCTTGCCGTACATAACTAGCTCTCCCTCCTTGTTGACAAGAGCTGTTGTGCCGTTGTTACAGGCTGCAAACACAATGTGCTGTCCATCCACCTTCAAGATCTTCTTGGGCTTCAAAGGCTTGGGCTGCCGACGGGCTTTGTCTGGAAACAACACACAAGTCAAGAGAGGTTTGAACCTATTCAACAACACCTTTACAACAGACTTTTTATACCACCCATGAAACATTATCAAAATACCACACATATTTTTACCATCCCATGATCCCTCGAAAAAAGGAAATATTGTAAATGCAAAAAAAATATCAAACTCAAGATGTTGATAAATATTGACTTGGTAAAACTTTTTTTTGTCAAAATTAATAAAACATTGCTCCAGTATAAACACAGTGTTTAATTGTCTTCACTTATTCATATCAACTTTCCTGAATATCTGGCATGGCATTATTTAACAAACTTTCTAAATGAAAAGAAAGAGTTATTAAATTCCAGAACACCCTTGACTGATATCTCTTGACTGATATCCAAGCCATTTTGAGATCACCCCGTGAAGAAAATTAAATTCTATGTTTGTACTGGAGCAATATTTTATTTATTTTGGCAAAAAAAAATGTTTCGCTATAAAAACTGCAAAAACAATCGCTTTTTCTCGCATCCCTTTCAAAACCACCTTGAGCGACAAAAGAGAAAAAAGGTATCTTCTCAAAATAGGCACTAGGGATTTTGATTAAAATTTGTATCTATAGGTCGTTCCATTCTCAAATTGCAGTACAGACTCTTATGGACTATTACCATCTCTTTCCAACCCATTGGTTTCTTCAATAGCATAGCGCTGTCCTTTTTCTACCAAGTGGCGTTGACATTTTGTATATTAAATTTATACGTCATTATATCTATGAAATAACATTCCCTTAATGCATCTTGTGAAATCAATTTAAACCACCATAGATGTTTTCAAATCAATATTTATTTCAAAATACGAAAATATGCATTGTGTCAAAGTTTCATGAGATTCCGAATATATCACGTCATAAAACTCATTCCAATTGTGTGGAAAAGCTAATAATTTTATGGTGGCTGTTATAATAGTCATGAACAATGTCTGCAAAGTCTGAGAGGAATATGTTTTACATAATGTTAAAAACAAATTAAAACGTATCATACCTCATGAAATATTTAAAGTAAAACATGAAAAAGTTGTCTTGCTAGGGACTCTTTTTTCTTTTGATTTTGCATGGGTACATTATGTTTAAGAAATAATAAGAAAATCTCAAAATTTGGTTTTGAAAAAAATATAGGCCAAGAGCCCCCACCCCAACACCTCAATTTATGTGTGGCAGTGTTATGAAGTTAAGCAGGTGTAGTTCACTTTACGCTTTGTCTGGTCTTGAAGAGCAGATAAATGTTATACAGTTGTTGCGTTGAGAACTGAAACGTTAGTTCATCCCACCCACATCAAAATTGATAATATTGATTTCACAAAATATAAGGTTCAGTCACTTAAACATTCATTATACTCAACTTCGTTTGTAATTATAGTTTAATAAACAAGGTTTTATTGTACTTGCCGAGACAATGTTAAAAATTTGGGAAAGTCTGTGTAGTTCACCATACTATTTATCTTAAGTAGTAAAAATTAAATAATCGTGTTTTGAAATTCTCCAGTTAATATTAAATGCAAGTGGTAAAATTTCACCAAAATTGTTCTAGTACTTGATGAGAAAAATAATATTTAATTTTTAAATATTATTGTTTCAATATAAAGGTTTCAAAGTTGTTGTCAGTGTTGAAACTTTTCTTAACACAAAATTCTCAGAGCTTTCCAGATTTTCCTCAAAAGAAATTTATTCCTGTGTTCATAAATATTGTAGCATGAGTGTGCAACCTGGGACATCGCGGTCCATCCACACGTCACTGTGTCAACTAAATACATTTCAAAAAACACAAAACCGATTATGCAAGATAAATCCAGTTATATTGAAGTATTATTTGGAAATACTTGATATATTTGTGAGTTCGAAAGATTCAAGATAATCTTTTAATGATATTGTAGTTCCCTTATACTAAAAACTAAAAATTGACGCGAGATAAATTGGTTGCTGACGCATGACTTACAACCAGATGCGCTCTTACTTAGACCTTGACTGAGAGAAACGTTGAACACCTACTCTGGTCCCCATCCTCTCCCCTGCGGGCCGTTCCGACAAAGAACACCGAGCCATCCTCAGCGACCAACACCGCGTGAAGACCTTCATGACCTACGGCCACATGACTTATCTTTGGAGACTTTGTGATGGGGAGTTCGGCCCACTTGCCCGCCCTGAGGCCCCCTGCTTTGATGCCTAGACTGGAGGACTTGCCGCAGTAGAGCACCTGTAAACAATCAAATGTGTTTGTTCCTGCATTACAAATGCACCTGCAGACAATCAACAAATGTTTGTTCCTGTGTTACACTTGCCCTTGCAAACAATCAACAAATTTGTATTCCTACTTTACACTTCCAACTACAGACAATTAACCTTTTTTTATCTTGCATTACATTTGCACCTGCAGACAATCAACATTTTTTGTCACCCTTTTTTTATCTTGCATTACATTTGCACCTGCAGACAATCAACATTTTTTGTCACCAAAGTCTTGTAGGGCCTAGACCCACCTTGCCAGAGCTGGTGTGTATGAGAGGCCCAAGTCCACTAACCTACCTTGCCAGAGCTGGTGTGTATGAAAGGCCAAAGTCCTCTAACCCACCTTGCCAGAGCTGGTGCGTATGAGAGGCCAAAGTCCTCTAAGCTACCTTGCCAGAGCTGGTGTGTATGAGAGGCCAAAG
>CABFOW010005485.1:22713-42014 GCA_902141385.1 Timema californicum | reverse complement strand
ATATTTAAATAGTGCATGATCATAGTTCAGGTATTTTAATAAAATTCTAGCCTCAAATTAAGGGGTAGTTTATATATGTGTGTCAAATAAAACTGAATGTCGTATATTTGGGACTTCACTGTATAATTTGAAGTTTTGTAGTAATTTGCTTATCGGCGAAAGGAACATCCAAATCCTTCTTTGGAGTCATTCTACCTACTTTATTTTACACAACCAATTATTCAAAGAACCATTGAGAAAGTCCCCTGGGCACTGAAGACACCTCTTCACGCCATCTGTTCTCCTAATACCATATCTAGACATTTAACTAATTAATGCGTGTGATTATTGTCCAGCTGTCGATGTGAGTAGTTGGACGGCTGAAGGAACTCGCGCACTCTCACTGCACGGCAGGTGAACGAGGTCCCCAACAGTTCGAAACTTGCCAACAAAGCTCGAGGAACTCGAGAAACAGACAATAATTAGTTGGACTAAACGTCAGGCTCGCCAAGTATGGTGAGGTGGAGGAGGTAGTGGTTGGAATCCTCGTCTAGTGTATACTGAGGATGGTTTACCACTCTGCCTACCCGCAAATACGTGTACACTTCCTCTCAAATTCTACCTTACTCATCCCTACTCCATTAAATGTGACCATTCTGAGCGGGGAGTATTTATTTATCACTGCGTCTTACTACCCGTTTGGGTTATACGCTTAAGTACTAATTACGCTAATGGGTTAGTGATTAGGAAGATTGAATTTATAGGAAGTGAACGCATTTGCCTATGAGTTAGAGTGGAAAACCATTTAGGAAAAACCACCCCATTTGACCCGGCTGAGATTCGAACCTCAATCTCTCCGTCCTCGGCAGTCTAGCTCAGCACAAATCTAGAGCGTTAGCTAACTTCCTCACCGAGGTGGGTTAGCGGGTAGTAAAATTCGTTCTATATACAGGGTGTATTGTAACATGTGGGACCCACATCGGCGGTGGACAGGAGAGACAAGAACAATTAATGAGTTCGTACATACATGTGTCCCATTTGATCCTTGTCTCCGAGCTACAGACAGGTGATTCCATTAAACTGTTTGTATACCATACTCGATATCTCTTGGCCTGTTGACTAGGTGTATTCTATGGGTTATTACAAACACCTGGTATTTTATAAAGCGTGTGACGTCCTACAAGACTACAGGCTTGCATTCAGACCGAAGGTGAACACTGTGTATGTGTATGTGTATGTGTATGTGTGTTTATGGTGATAGTAAGCGATATTTTGGTCATGTTTGGTGCTCTAAAAATAGCAAAGCTTACATATTTTCCAATAGTGTCAAGCTAGCACAGCAAGAGAATTAAAACTAGATTATATTTTTGCTAATTAGGTACCAAACATGCTAACTCTGCTAGCTACCACACCACCCATCTGAGTTGTCAAAAAATGTACACAAAGGACGTAGGGACGGAGAAGGTACAATTTTAAGGAAATATACCAAAAGTTGTTTGGAGGGGTAGTGAAAAACTTTTTTTTATGGAAAACACTTACCTTGTTGAGATTCGAACCCCGATCTCCTTGTCACCATAAAAAATACTCTAGACAAGACAGACACCTTATTTCCCGTGGCCACCAATGCGGATAGCCCTTAACGTGACCCGTGATTACCTCGTGCAATAAAAAAAGCCGCTAAATAAAGCTGCTCAGATAGCTCTATAGCCTCGCTGCGCCCGACTAATTTGTTTTAGTAAATATGTAGTAATCCATACATAGCCTGGGGTACATTGCTAATACCCCTCTACCCAGGGTAATAGTTTAGTTGCAATTAAGCTTAGGTAAACTTCCCAGGCGACCTCCATGATTGGCTACAAATCATATTTACAGCATAAAAATACGTTATGCATGACAGGAGGGATTAGTTTTGGAGGTTGATCGCTAACACGTGCCAAGTGTAAAATGCTCATCATGACATCATACATGTGAGTAGATCCTCACACATGGGTCAGGGTGAACTGAAATTATAGTTAATTTGTTGGAGGGATGGTCTCCGGACCAAAGCCATTCACGGCACCTAATTTAATTGGACAGTTTGGAGCAAAATTACATTATAGGCGTTGAGGGGAGGGTTTTTTTCCGTGGATTGCTGGGGTGAAAAAAAGTAGAAGAAAATTTTGAATTAAGGCTTGGAATTAAGGAATTAACTATACGGTTGTCTTAGCTGTGCCATTTAGCAATTAAATTAGCTACTAGAAATTAAGTCTGTAGATGGTTTCCCAGCGTATTGTGAACATAAATAAAATAATTAAATAAATTTAAATACTTTCTCTTTATTCTTATTGAGAATTAAAATATTTTTTAAAAAAATACACTTTACTACCTTTTTTTAAAATTAGTTTTAAAATCTTTTAGAACTATTATTTTTTTAATATATTTTTCTAGAGTCCCTAAGATGATCATCAATAACTCGTAGCCCTCTTTAAGGTAATTCGACCATATTTCACATCTTATTGCGTGTAGTGATTCAATTGTTTCAAACCATTACAGTTCGTGAGCTATAAAGGGTCGGACTTACTATTTTATACTTTTCGTGTATCATTGTTAAGGTAAAGTATTTACTATATGAGACTGAAGTTTAGTATAACTAGACGTTCATATGAGGTGCACACAATGAAATATTTATAATATATATATTTTACTAAAATAAATTGTATTAATATTATTATTAAAATATATACTAGTAGGTTTAAAATTAATATACATTATAGAAACTATCATGTATTAATAATTTTATTATTTCATTAAAATATTTATAGTATTAATATTAATAATATCATAAATATTTCAATGTGCACACTTCATATTAATGTTTTGTTATACTGAAGTTTAGTCTCATAAATTACTAACTTTACCTTAACAATGCTACATTAAAAGCATAAAATATCAAGTTTGACCCCTCATAACTGGTGAACTGTGATGATTTGAAACAATTGAATCACTACTTGCAATAAGATGTGATAAATGGTCGAATTACCTTAAGCTGTGAATTTAAATTTAAAAGATTCTATAATATTTCTGGAAAATCAATCTTTTTAATCAGGAACACATCAAATAATATCGATTTTCAACAACTATCTCGTCAAAACCCACAGTACATTTAGTCTTCATTCCTAGCAGTAATTTGCTTTGCATTTCCTTTACATTTTTATTAAATCAACTTAATAATAATAATAAATTATATATNGTAATTTGCTTTGCATTTCCTTTACATTTTTATTAAATCAACTTAATAATAATAATAAATTATATATATATATATATATATATAAAGAGAGAGAGAGAGGAGGAGGATAAAAATATTTTTAACTCTATCAATAAAGTTGAATATTATTATTCAATCCTTTACAAAATTGTAAAAAACGCTCTTTGATATTTGGTACAGATCACGGTAATACAATCATCCTACTGGTAAGTCTAGTAATGTCCTTGTTGAATTATTTGGCTAACTTTAAAATTACCAAGAAAATGTATCAATGTTTAAAAGTAAGTTGGACATCCTTAGCCTCCCGGTGTTCCGAGTAAAGATCGACAACCCACCGTGCGGGGGTCGTGTGCTTCCCGAGTTTGGTCGTAGTTCATCTACTAGTTCAAAAACATTCTAAACGATTAGTATTGGCAAGGAGAATGACGATCATATTTTGAAAACATATTAAATAAGTTGTTTCACTCTTGTTCACAGGAATAAGTCAATTTAACAACTAATTATAAGTAGTTATAAGAATTGTGAATATCTAAGATAACATTGATAATGTAATAATAAAAAATTGAGCACATGAATAGTAAAAAGTACTGAAAGTTTGCATCATCAAATAAAGATTAGCTATTTAGCTATGTGGAAAAACTGTTACAATCAATCACCACCATCATATTTATTGTAATACTAAATTATACTTGTCTAGTTATTGTATATTTTCATATTATATTAAGTATGTGTGTATGGGGTAGAAGCGAAGGGAGTATGCGAGGATACGGGAGTGGGGAGAAAGTTAGTGAGGGTGGATTGAGGACGGAGGTGTTGTTTTTTATTTGAACAATATGCACAAGTTCTTGCCTACCCCGTAAGGAAACAGCTTGATTGTTCTTAAACATTATTTACTTTAATTTTATTGTAACTAATTTTATATCAGTTTTATAATGATTTCCGTATTAAAATTCTTCCTCTCAATATACCATTGTGATTTTGTAAATTGACTTTTTGTTGAAATTCGTTCATTGTAAATTAACAAATTATAGTCAAATCGTATCTGTAAGTAAAGTGAGATTAAGAGGTGCACACAATTAAAACATCGTTAAAGATTATTTTTTGTAATTATTAATAAATGACGTATGGTATTTACTGTACAGTCATGTACAATCTGATATTGCACGATAACCAATGTAAAATAACCAGCTTGAACGGATTTATTATATTTTCAAAATACTATTTCAAAAGTTTTTATAATGACCCAACAGACAAACACGCCCGTCTCATTCTGAATAGGGAAATACTACAAAATACTTTCCTATTGTTAAAAGATAAATAAATATAGCACTGTAAGCTTTGGGATGTTAAAGTTTGCGAACACATTGTTTTCTCGGGTATTTCCACCTCCATTATCGAACATTGCTATTTTGCAGTCGAACTGTCTCTATTCATGGCAGGTGAGACATCTACTAACTGAAATTAACATGAAATATTGAAATACGGGTCGCACGCGATGTACTCTACATACAAAGCTACAGCGCAGATGACCTTCAATTTCAAATTAAGATTGTCTAATATATTACTAGAAAGTGCGTTCAAACAAGTCGTCCGACGAGTTACAACTATAGGGATTACTTTTCCTCTCTAAAACACTTTTTTTTAAATGACCATATCTCAATACTTTTTAATAGATCTTTCATAATGATGTTAATGACGTTCTCAGGCATTATTATACTCTAGTTCACACCTTGTCCACCGAGTCATTAGAAGTGTGCCATTTCACCGCTTATGTATTTTCCAAATGTTCTTTGTTCTTATTTCGCCTTTCATCCTTTCCCCCTACCTATATAAAAGTCGTCATCACTTGAGTAACGTTGAGGTTTATGAAACAATACAAGTCTCACAGGACAAGAAATAAACCAAATATGATACCCTGAGAAAAGAAAAGTGTTTTGGTACTATAATACTTAATAGAAATAAATAATTGTTTGGCATAAACTAAACAATTGTTAAAAAATAATAGGTTTATATTGTTTTATTTTATCTATATAATTACAATGATTGATAATTATTAATCCTGTCTACAGTTGATTATAAGAATATTACCCAACCTAACAAAACTTAACCTTCATTGGTAGAAACATAAGCGATCTAAATGCACGACTTTGATGAAGCTGCGAAAATGAGAGACGTGAATAAGGAAGACATGGACGGCTTACTTTATTCGAATCGAAATTTGGTTGAAATCGAGTGAAATGTATGTATTTATTTTTCAGAATGTCTAACATAATTGCTTGGTTAACATGTATTAGTGTAACAAAGATATCAATTATTAACCATACCCTATGGCTTTTATAGCCCCGTTGGAATATTAAAGTTTGATCCCCCATTCTCCTTCGCCTCAAATTGGTGACACGGGGTGATTATACACTGAGAGAAGTGTTGCTGGATAGTCACGTCTGTCCCAAGTTTGGGATAAAACCTTCCATTAACTAAGGAACTATTATTAGAGGGAGGGGCCAGCTATGGTGGTCGAATCATGGCTGCCACGCGTCTGGAATATTGGGAAAACACAGATGATTTCACAAAAAGTACTGTAATATTTGAGAAATTAAACTGCAAGTTTTAAGTAGTAGTCCTTCGCGGGGAAGACAAAATGAAATAAGGAACCAAGTACATACCTTGATTCCAACACGTATCACCCCTACCCCCCACACCCCTCGTGAAACACTGGGCTGTGTAGCGATTGCGTTTATCTCTATCTCCGTTATAGTCGGAAATGTATATTTTGAACACCGAGGACATCAAGACTTCCTCATAAAGTTTATAAAAATGAAATATAAATCTTCTATACTACTCTTTGAAGTGCCTGGAAAAATGGGACTTTCTTCTAGAAAACATGAAAACTACAGGGAATTTTGTATTTTGAAAATAGTGGCAACCCTATAGAGTGCTCTTCTATCAAAATAGACAGGACTACCGATGATGAGGTAATCAGGATTCAAATACCGGTTGGGTGTGCTGAGGCTGGTATTTCTTCGATCATTTTCACACTCTCTCTCTCTCTCTCTCTCCAAATAAATGTGGGAACATTTCCTCTAAATTCATCCTTCGTCATCCCTGACACATTAATGTAAATTGTACTCATGCTTATAGCCCGGATGGCTAGTAAGACATCGTGACAAAAATAAATAGACACAGAGGGGCGGGGAGGGGTGTGAGCATGGCCCCATGACCCAAAGCGATAGACCCGCACCGCATTTGGTCACCATTGACGGGAGGTTGGGGGGTTGGGGTTCAAATCCACGCCAGGTGCACTGACATGGTTTTCCCACTTTCTCTCCAAGCTTATGTGGTTGCATTTTCTCTAACCTACCCTCCTTAAATCCACTAATTTAAATCAAGTAATTATTAGTCATTGTGTTCCCTATTTTATATAAACAAAATTAAGTACGGACAGACAGTCCTATTAATAATTTTCTTTTTTCATATTTATTATTTATTTGAGGTATTTTAACTTGCACTTTCTGAACTGACTGATTATATCAGCACGTGAGACTTTCTATGAGCGAGGACGAAAGGGCCTATACATTTTGCCGGGAAGGGTATTTAAACATACCAGGGTTATTTTACATGCCATAAACGACATGGGGCCAACGGCTTTACTTCCCCTCCGAAGAAAATTGTGCTACGGATTTTTAGCACTCAAGAATAATCCGTTGACCCCGGTTGGGTTTGAATTTTTTCATATTGTATTGACTGGTTACACTACATTGTGAAATTTCAATAAATCAAAACTCCTATTTAAAAAACGTTATTTCTAGCTTTTTAATCATTAATTAGTAGTCAGTGGTTGAATGGTCTAAGGCGTCTCGTTCGTAATAAACTAGACCCCTGATGATGGAGATATCTTCGGTGACCTGGTGGTCTAGGGGTAAGGTGTTGGACTTCTGTGCAGGGGTCCGGGGTTCAATCCTCGGTCCCGGCACAGATTTATCTGATTACCAAACCCCTCCTTCACCTCTGACAAGACATATTGTGAATGTGAGGAATGCCAGGCCTCCACCGTGGTTCGGATTCCACGTTAAACTGTAGGTCCTTCATTTCATCTCGCAATCACCCTACCATTACACATTAGCGTAAGAGCGTACAACCCGAACGGGTAGTAAGACGCGGTGCTAATAATAATAATAATAATAATGGAGATATCGGGGTTAGAATCTCAGTCGGGTGTACTGAGGGTGTTTTTACCTCGATGTTTTTTCAATTTCCCTTCACACGAATGTAGGTACACTTCCTATAAATTCAACTTTACTTATACCTAACACATTTGAGTAATTAGTACATAGGCGAATAGCCCGGATGGGTAGTACGACGCGGTGCTAAGAAAAATAGTAGAAAATTAAAGGTTTGAAAATGATCATACCGAATTTTTATCAAGTGATACTTTCACTTTCGTCCTTTTATAAGTATGTTATGTATTTACGTGACGCATCCTTTCCAGGCCGAGTGTCCATGTACTGACTGACGCACCATGTCTAACGATAGGTCGATAGTTTTTAATCTAGTGATGCTCATACTTCATAACGGTATACGTACCAAACGCAACTGGTTAGTCAATATTAAACTGAATTGGAATAAACGGATATTTAACTTATTGTGAAGAGTTTCAAGCCTTATTCCTTAGTCCTATGACATCTAAATCAAATAGCTCTGAACCATAGAAATTCTGGTCTCGACTCAACTGATTTTCAATTTGTACTCTGAAGAAGCATCTCTACACAGAACAGAAGGACTTGTATTGACCTAGAAATTCAATTCCCTGCGTATTGATACAATGAACCCCGGTCGGAACTGTCTCTCCACATCCATTTCGTATTCACTCATTGTTCACTAAGTTATTATTTATTTGACTAGCAACATTTCAATAACTCCCCAACAATATATCCACGAATGAACATTATATTTGAAATTAATTAATATATACGAGCAAGTTATATGCATAAGAGTGAGTATTCCATAAATTACGGGCATCTATTTAGTGGTGATTGTCGTATAACATAATAAGTTAACTTAATACAGTAATATTAATATTAGCACCGCGTCTTACTACCCGTTCGGTGTATACGCTTTTAAGTACTGATTACGCTAATGGATTAGGAATTGGGAAGGTTGAATGAGAGGAAGTGAACCCGCATTTGCGTGGATGGAGAGTGGAAACCCATTTAGGAAAAACTACCCTCAGTCCACCCGACCGAGATTCGAACTTCAATCTCCCCGCCCTCAGCAGTCGAGCTCAACACGACTAGTGCGTTAGCCAACTACGCCACCGAGGCGGGAAATTTAATACAGAACCTATATTATATTAGATGACAATCCTCACATAGCCTATACATGTTATGTAGTAGATGACGTCATAACATACAGGTTAGATTCATGGTTGCTAAAGTGACATAACATACAATCTACAAGTGTAGCATTCAGAGAGGTACAACATACAAGCTACAAGTGTAGGATTGAGAGAGGTACAACATACAAGCTACAAGTGTAGGATTGAGATAGGTACAGTATACAAACTACAAGTGTAGTATTGAGAGAGGTACAACATACAAGCTACAAGTGTAGGATTCAGAGAGGTACAACATACAAGCTACAAGTGTAGCATTCAGAGAGGTACAACATACAAGTTACATGCTACATGTGCAGCAACCAAGACGCTAGCCAGTCTATTCTAACAGTTTGTTTCTTGTTGTCCCCCAGCACTAGCTCAGCAGCAGTATTTCCGGATCCAGCCGAAGGACGTGCGGGTCCACGAGGGAGGGGAGGCGATGATGGAGTGCGAGGTGTCCAACCAGGTGGGCCAGGTGCAGTGGACCAAGGACGGGTTCGCTCTAGGTACGTCACACCACACGATACAGTTGTTATCTTGTCACACTACGGACCAAGGACGGGTTCGCTCTAGGTACGTCACACCACACGATACAGTTGTTATCTTGTCACACTATGGACCAAGGACGGGTTCGCTCTAGGTACGTCACACCACACGATACAGTTGTTATCTTGTCACACTACGGACCAAGGACGGGTTCGCTCTAGGTACGTCACACCACACGATACAGTTGTTATCTTGTCACACTATGGACCAAGGACGGGTTCGCTCTAGGTACGTCACACCACACGATACAGTTGTTATCTTGTCACACTATGGACCAAGGACGGGTTCGCTCTAGGTACGTCACACCACACGATACAGTTGTTATCTTGTCACACTATGGACCAAGGACGGGTTCGCTCTAGGTACGTCACACCACACGATACAGTTGTTATCTTGTCACACTATGGACCAAGGACGGGTTCGCTCTAGGTACGTCACACCACACGATACAGTTGTTATCTTGTCACACTATGGACCAAGGACGGGTTCGCTCTAGGTACGTCACACCACACGATACAGTTGTTATCTTGTCACACTATGGACCAAGGACGGGTTCGCTCTAGGTACGTCACACCACACGATACAGTTGTTATCTTGTCACACTATGGACCAAGGACGGGTTCGCTCTAGGTACGTCACACCACACGATACAGTTGTTATCTTGTCACACTATGGACCAAGGACGGGTTCGCTCTAGGTACGTCACACCACACGATACAGTTGTTATCTTGTCACACTATGGACCAAGGACGGGTTCGCTCTAGGTACGTCACACCACACGATACAGTTGTTATCTTGTCACACTATGGACCAAGGACGGGTTCGCTCTAGGTACGTCACACCACACGATACAGTTGTTATCTTGTCACACTATGGACCAAGGACGGGTTCGCTCTAGGTACGTCACACCACACGATACAGTTGTTATCTTGTCACACTATGGACCAAGGACGGGTTCGCTCTAGGTACGTCACACCACACGATACAGTTGTTATCTTGTCACACTATGGACCAAGGACGGGTTCGCTCTAGGTACGTCACACCACACGATACAGTTGTTATCTTGTCACACTATGGACCAAGGACGGGTTCGCTCTAGGTACGTCACACCACACGATACAGTTGTTATCTTGTCACACTACGGACCAGGGACGGGTTCGCTCATACTACTGTGTGATAGCTAGGTATACAAAGTTGCACAGCTCCCATAAAACAGAATTATAGCCTGTACAGATGCCTGGTGCTGTATAACTACCTTAAAACACTTTGTGGTGTATTAGGTCTACAGTGATATACAGCTGCCTTAAAACACTTTGTGGTGTATTAGGTATACAGTGTTGTAAGGTTTATATAAAAATATTGTACATAGCTTTATTGCTAGATCTCTGAATATGAGTCTCTTAATTGGTTTTGTAACCAAGTCAGTAGTAGTGACTTAACAACATGCCAGGAAAATCTCCAAAGTGTTTTATGAGCAATACACTTGGACAATGAATCATACACTCGCTGTTCTCCTGCTTTCAATAAAATGTAGTATTCAATACACACATTGCCGGACAAAGGAAAATCCTTTGAAACAAAATATCTCAAAATAGATTGTATTTTTAACAGGATTGTAACACAATAATGGCGCCCTGTTTAGAAATTCTTAGTCTGATTTGAAGAATATTCTACAAGAAAGGTCTCCTCGGTACCGGCAAAGATTTATCTGATTACCAAACCCTTCCTTCACCTCTGACAAGACATCTTGTGAATGTGTCGAATGCCAGGCCTCCACCGTGGTTTGGATCTCACGTTAAACTATAGGTCCTCCATTTCATCTCACAATCACCCTACCATCACACATTAGCGTAAGTGCGTATAGTAAGACGCGGTGCTAATAATAATAATAATAATAATAATAATAATAATAATTATTATTATTATTATTATTATTATTATTATTATTATTATTATACAAGAACGATGCAACCGCTTTAAATTTTGATGATTTAATAATAAATACATCTTGTGTTTCAACATAATTTAGGATATAATGTTCCAATATAGATTTAATGAATCAATGTGTTTCTAAAATAACTAATCTCAAAAATAGGTTATATATTCAATAAAGTGAAATATGATAGATAACATGGACACCGAAGTCAAACTTGGAATATTTGTCTTTGCACGATAGTGCTTTACCACTGAACCATCCTGGTTCGTTGGTTCGTTTATAATCCAGTGATGCATTTCACGAACCAGGATGACTCAGTAGTAGAGTATTGGTGCACAAAGCCAAAAGTTCCAGATTCGATTATCGTGTTCAGGTTGTCATTTTTCATTTTTGAAATTGAATTTGATTCAGTTTGCTCACTAACTTTATGATATTGCCACACTTAAAAAAGTACGCCACCTATCCCTATCTTGAGACAGTTTTACCCAGTCCACCTCATTACACCCTATCTCTATCTTAAGCCAGTTATATCCAGTCCACCTCAATACATCCTATACCTATCGTGAGCTAATTCTATCCAGTCTACCTCATTAAACCCTATCCCTATCTATCCGGTTCATCTCATTACACTTTACCCCTTTCTCTCTCAGATCCATTCTAATGTTATCCTCCCATCTGCGTCTAGCTCTTTCCACTGGTCTCTTCCCATTTAGTGTGACATTCAGCACCCTGAGCAAGGTTCTAGATTCTCCCATTCATGCTGCACGTGCTGCTCAACTTAACCTATGAGACTTGATTATCCTAACAATGTCTTGTGATGAGTACAGGGTATGTAACACATCATTTTTTAACTTCTTAATAAACAACTGAATTGAAAACTATCAACATACGTTTATCATAATGTAGTGTTTGTGGGTGTAGGTTTGTTAAAGAAACTCTTACTCTCCAATGTATTTTCACACCATTATCTTAATAAGACTCGCATCCTTTCATATTGTGGGGTTTGGAACGTTCTTTCCTCTTAAAGCTTTTGTAATTAAGCATAGACATTCTAAATAGTTTTTTACTCACTAGAACACCTCAGTCTTAAAACACCATTAAACACTCGTTAGAATTTATAATTTCAGCGATTTTTGGGTGCTTAATAGTAAGGGAGACCTACTGTACGACATGAGGAGCCTGAGCCTGTTTTTAAATAATATTGTATTTATTTACAACTGGCCAGCTAAGCTATATTGAGGTTGGCTAAATACACTTTTGGGTTATATTAGTAAGAAATGCGTTGAAATAGTCTCGTGTTTAGAAGTGTACGTTGGACATGATAATAATGATGATAATGATACCTCTGACTTCCTTGTATTGCGGTAGTCGTCACTTGAATGGTTGTTCCGCCAAAATGGCAGCTATAGTTAATATCAATATTTGACATGCGCGCGTCATAATCTCATTATGAATTGAGACCCTTATTTTCCAGAGGGTGTAAGCCTATTTTTGAAGTTTTTGGGCAACTAAGGTTTTGTGTATGGACACACTGAAAATTCTAGAAGAATAAAAATAACTTTTTAAATGATTATTATAATATGAATTATAATCTTTTTTTTTCTTCCTTAAGCTACTAATAATTAATTATATTAAGCTATTATCATTTTACACCACAATTTTTACACGCAGACTAAATTATAATAAGTTATGAAGAATATTCTGTACAACTTTCGGGAATATTCCTGAAATAATAATTGTCATTACCTCCAGAAAAATTAATTATATTTTCAATTAAAAACATTCTTTTCAAATAATAAATCAATTTTACTTATTATTGTGTTATCGCTATACAGTGATTAAAAATAGAGTTAGTAGCCTAAATCATTTTAAAACTTACCGGCTAAAATAAAAATCACTTACATTAGTAAAATAATTATGACGTGATTACTCAATTAAACATCAGAAGTCTAAAAAATCAATAAAACTTAAATATTGAAAATACAAATTACTATACGGGATAGACTAACCTTTACCAGATTTTTCAACACTTTGCACAAAAACCCTACAGCAGAAGTTTTATCATTTTTCCTTAAAAATATTCTAATACAAAAGTAATTATTTTATATTAAAGTTAAAATAAAGACATGTATTTCAATTATAATAACTCTAGTGGTGATCGTTTAATCTCCAATAATGTTTATCCTTCTATTGATAAAATAGTGAGCTTTTAAAATAATTAGAAACAAAGTATCCACATTTTAAAATAATCATAAAAGTTGTTTTAACACATCATGCTCTGAAGTGCATTGTATGAAGTCGGTATGAAGATGAGGTTTGGACTCACTGAACTTGTTTGTCTTCTTCATCAAAAACCTCTGGGTTTTTTCGGCTGTCGGAGGGCCTTCATTAAGGCCCTGGGAGTAATAATGATACACAGGAGGAATAGATCGCATCAAATCGAGCCTGTCTCGCTTCTTAGGTACTGACATCGGCCGTCCATGTGAATATAGCAAAGTGTTTTGAATGTTTGCCAGGGACATTGGCCGTTCACTCCTCCCTGGCTTTAAGTCGAGGACCTTGACATCCTCAAATTCACTAAAAGATTCCTTGTAGGCCTATAGGATGTTAAAGGGTTGTGCTCTTTCGTAGCGCAGACACTGAATTCGAAGCCAGTTCACATAACATTGCTCATTACTTTTTTCTCTCTTGGTAATGGCTTTCTCCAGCTTGGTTGTAGAAAATAGATCTAACTTGTTCAGTTGACAAAAACAATGATTCCAAATTCATGTCACTTGATGTTTCTAATCTTTATACAAATGTGCCCATTACTGAAACCATTGACATAACCAAATCTACATTCATAGGTAAAGCCTTTTCCATGAAGTATACTAATAAAATCACTAGCATCGTCCAAACCATAGCAAATCAGAGCTACTTTCAGTTTCATAATAAATTATATTCACAACCAGATGGTTTAGCCATCACCAATTTTATGTATATTATCTGAAATTTTCATGCAGATCAATGACCCCAAAATCATCAACTACCTCACCAAGTACATAAACATTCAATTTTACTGCAGATATGTTGATAACATATTCATCATCTATGATAATATCCTTGATCATACTCTTATTTAATAGAGCTGACATTATTAATCACATTTATCCCAAATCGAAATGTACGATTGAACTTTAACAAAACAACAGCATAAACTACTTATATCTAAATATTTCAAAAACCAAGGCAACACCTTTGTACACAAAATCTACAGGAAACTAACCCATACAGATGTCATTCATTATACATAATAGCTCCAACCATCCCACATATCATAAATTAGCAACTTTCAATAGCCTGGTTTATAGACTACTTCATATACCACTTTTCAAAAAGAATTTTAAAAATGAACTTAACATCATCAAACAAATTGCCACCGCTAATGGGTATTCTCAATCTATAATATACAAAATTCTTCAGAAACAAAAATCTCAAATGGGAAAAAAAATCCAATCTCACAAATATTTCCGATAACCGTAACCATCTTAAATGGGTAAAATTCAACTACACAGGTCCTGAAACCAACAAAATCACAAAGATTTTATAAGAACATAATATTAAGATTTCTTTCGAAACCAACAACACAATAAAAAACATTTATCCAACTCCAATCTCAACACCCAAAATATTCACAAAAAATAGTGGACTATATAAACTAACCTGTGACTGTAACGTTGCATACATTGGTAAAACTGGACGGGCACTTTCTAAACGTTATTCTGAACACATTAATGACTTCAAATTTAATAGAATAAAATCAAAATTTTCTGAACACTTAAAAACCTCAGGCCATCAACTCCTATCAACCAATGCATGAAACTTCTCCTCCCTTCAACCAAAGGCTTGAAAATGAACATTGATGAAAATCTTCATAGTTATAATGCCACTTTTCATCACAATATTATTCTTAATTAGCAAACAAAATTTGAAAAACAATCCCTTATCAACACAACTAAGAATCTTCCACAACATGTCAAAATTAAAATTTTAAATCACACCCCATCCCGCCACAAAACCCTGCCCTCCTACCATCGTAGTTGAGACCCTGTTCGGGCCAGTGTCGTGAAGATTCGAACCTTTCTCCCTCCCCCCCCCCATATGCCCCATTTTTTCTCTCCATCCAACACTATGTTCTAACTTCATTCTTTTTTTCATTTATTAGCTCTCACCAACCGATACACTAGCGGCATATCAAGCATCTTTACCCAATTTCCCTGACGTATACGTTAGTCACATGATCTTCTGGAAGATTCATAATAAAAATTATAAATTAACAAATGTTATTGAACTCACGTTCATTGCACTGTGTTAATAACGCGAACAACAACGCAACCCCACCACGAGGGTTAGCTTGCTAGTTTGATTTTGTGTATAATAAACAGTAAACTAGTAAATTTTCTCATTCCACCATTTAACTATAGGCCTACTAATGTTTTTCTTACATCAGTCTCTTTGGTTAAGGTCCTAAATTCTCTCTATCTTAGTTGAAATTTTAATTCTTTTTGATATCATATTTACACCTCACTACTAAATTTTCCGCATTGGTTTTGTCTTAGACCTAAGGATGGCGTAATGGACGCCGAAACATGTCGTCAATCAACCAGCCTTGAGGCGGTACAAGCGTCTTAAGGAGTAGAATTAAATCACAACGTATTTTGTAATATACCATTCAAGTATCATTCTTAATTACATCCATTCTATTATATTTAATAAACTTATAATATAGATTATATTAAAACCACGTTGTTTGATCTGGACGACATTCCTGCTAATTATCAATTATCTAATTAATTATCTCTTTGGTTAATATAGTTTGTAACCTCTTGACCTATTAAAAAGCTCTAAACTATAACATATTTTAATCGTGTTGCTATGTTATCAGGAACATTTTAATTTCAATTTTAATATGGTTCTTATGTAGTTCAATTGTAATGTGTTTACATTGTGTATCAGTCCTTGTTATTTATTTCCTAGATTTTATTAAATTATCGTTCTTGTAATTAGTCAATACCAACTTATTATTAATCACATTTTATTACTCTTGTCATTTGTTGTAACTGCATAATTGCCCTTGTTGACTGTTTTTTATATTTTATTAAATTGATCTCATGTAGCTATCACTTGTAACCACACTCCTGCTCAGTTTAACTATTTATAACTTCTATTTTTAATAAATTTCTCAAAATTTTTAAAAATAATTTCACTTCTTTAATTGAATTTTGTTCAACTATTGGTTTCTTATTTTTAAATTCAAATGGTTTTGATAAGTTTATAAGTTATTCTTAGGAAAATAATTTATGGAATCTTAAGTGTTTAGTTCTTGTCATATCAATAGTTAATTAGTAAATTTGTGTATACTGCATTATTGCCTTTGTTTACTGTTTCCTAAATTATAGAAAACTGATCATTTATTAATTGTTATTTGTGTTAACAACTCAAGTTTGTCACTAACTATTTACAATTTTGGTTTTTGATATAATTCTAAAAAAAAATCAAATAATTTCATTTTTATGAATCTTATTCAACTACTAGTTTTACCTATATTTTTTTAAATCAATGTTGCTCTCGATCAATTTCTAGGTGACATTTAGGTGAATATTTATGTATTTACATATGATTAAATTCCTGACATGTCAATTTTTAACCTAGAATAATTAATTATTTATTACTTCCATCAATTCATCTTGATAATTGACTTGCATATACTTTTATGGTTTAGCAATTTCCCCTTTTATTAAACCTCCCTTTTTTCTTTTTCATTACTTGTATGTTAATTCAGTCAGAAGTGTAACAACTAATTAACCAATTGTCATTCTACCAAATACGTTCCTTATAATTCTCAATGAATCTTTTGCTTCTTCTAGCATAAGCCATTATTGTGTACCAGTCATTAGGCACATAGATGGTCTTCCCTCTTGCAGCTAGCTCCACTGAACCAAAATCTCGGTCATTGGGCAGGAACGAGTGTCCCGAGACAAGAAACTTTTTTTCGATGACTTCAACATGATTATTATTATTATTATTATTATTATTATTATTATTATTATGACACTGTAGAAACTTCATTAGTGATATTGCAATTTTTATATTCCTGTTTTGGCCAGTTCATGTATCAAAGTATTTTTTTCCCCCTCCCAGTGCAACACAATCTGAAGTGTATAAGTAAACTAGAAGCTATTTCTTGTGAGCCCCGTGACGCTTGAGTTTTTTCCCACACGTGAAAGTATCCAGTGCCTGTTGCTAAATCGTGAACCCCTATATAAGGGGTCCCCAAACCTATGGCCGCGGGCGTCATGGCACCCGCCGAGCATTTGCGTCTGTCCTTCACTTTTTGACCACTGTAGTTTCAAGCTGAATAGTTTTTCTTTCTCATAATCTCAAAGACCTACCCCCTCCCATCATTCTCTTCACACTCACTAATACCATCCTAATACTTCCTATTTCCTTTGTAAATATCTTGACATGGGTCTACCCAGCTTTGTTGCTTGAATGAACACATAATAAATATATATATATTTAAAATGTACCCAAGCACCAAAATGGTGGTGAGTAGTTAAATAGTTCCTTGTGCCTTTATTTTGGTCTTGTTAAAACTGTAAATAAAGCAGTATTTAAAAAAAATCAACTTTGAGGGGGTTGAACACCCCTACCCCCATGACTAGGCTAACTTATAACTTAACAACTACTTAACAACTAGTGATGGGCAGAATCGGATGAATAGAATCAATTCATTCGATTATTCTGAATAGTCGATTCATTCAATTCTTTCAAAATCATTCGAATTGAAAAATCATTTGAATGAAAACAGTGGCTGACTTGACGCGAGCTGGCCGATTCATTCTCTTACCACTCATTTTCCAGAAGTGCTGAGGAAAATGTACCTTATGATTATAAATGTTTCCAGGCTATCTCTATACAGGTCTTCATTTCTATTAGGTTCATTTTCAATAAATAGTCCCCATTGGTACACAATAATCGACCTTACTCTTTCAAATTATTCTAATGCTAATTTAATACAAAGTTTAAGTGGTTGTATAATTACAATCGAATATCAACCAAAAATAATTCGAATGAAAATTACAAAATTATTCGATTATTTTGCTACATTACTACGTATATTGTTGTTTTTCATTTCCTTAAAATTTCAACTTCCTAACTAACTAAACACATATAGCACGAACGGTTTGAGAGATAATTTTTTTTAACGTTGACTTAAATTTATTAAGTAGATAAGTACATACTTTTATGTATTTAATAAAACATTGCCCGGCCATAATATTCAGATCGTATTATAATTTTATTCACTGAAATAATTTTACATTCATATAATAAAATGTCAGTATCCAGCAAATTTTCGTCGTCGTTTGTCGAGTAGTAATTGTGTGTTTGATTCTAAGTGAAGTTTTCAGGAGGAATATAATTGATTTAATTATTCAAATTGAAAGTATTTGATCACTTACCTGATATATAAATAGGATTGTAAGCTTATATATTTTTGTCATGTTTAGGAAATATTAAAGGGTCAAGTATTTTGACTCTTTTAAACACAAAGGGAAACGTATGCTCTTTATTTTATTATTAATCGTACGCAAAAGTATTTATATTAATTGTGAGGTACTTATGTGACTGATGCATTCACTGTATAGTAGGCCTATTTTGTTGTGGCTCTTCTTTGGTCTTTGACACTGGCACAAGAACAGTTATAGAAAATCACACAGTAATAGAAAAGTGTTGCTAAGCTACAAACGCAAAAGAATGTGTACTGGGTGATCCGACAGCAGGGTGAAGAGAATAGTAGCACAAAGCAAAACGAGCAACTAGTTACTTTTGGCTAGAAGTAGTAAACATCCCATTATTACCAACTCTTTTTATTACTTCTCAAAATCATTCAAATGATTCTTTCAATTCATTAGCTTATTTTTAAAGAATCGAATGATTATTCGATTCTTAGAATCATTCAATTATGCCCATCACTACCCACAACCACGTGTGTATAGCGTTGAGGTTGACCTCTGAGCCTGTCGGGAGTTGGTAAACTTTCCTTGAAAAAGTAATTGGTGCCCGCCGCACTACCAGTGGCGTATTCTGAGAACAATTAATAGGTATGTTGTACTCTAAACAACCACCGTTGTCCAAGATCGTCAAGGGATTATTTCAAGCGATATATTTGAATATGTGTT
>CABFOW010005485.1:0-19195 GCA_902141385.1 Timema californicum | reverse complement strand
AGCGGAAAGGAATGTGTTGCAACCCCCTAGACATTGCCTTGCGGTTTTCAAGCAGCAAGCCCTGGGTTTCCTATTGTGCAAAGTAGAACCTTTTGGAAGAATAATTACTTAAAACACAGTATTCTTGGAATATTAACCAATATTAGTTTTATAAATAATAATTAATTGCATGTATATTTATTAACAATTAAACATTAGTATTTTCACAGTTCACACAGACAGCATTGAATTGGCGCAGGACTAGAATACCCAGAGAATAAGCCACTGCGTACTACCGTTAGTTTTGAATGTGCTCTAATGTACAAAAAGGTTGGGGACCTATGCCCTAGATTCTAGGCATACATGTTACGTTTGTAGTAGGCATCGGAAACTGACAAAACTGGAAAAGGTAGTGCTTTTTGCAGATCCATTGAACAAACGTAGATATCATCACTATCTGTAGCACTCTCTCTATCATTGTTGATCATTTCTCTGCCTTCCTTGGATGTAGCTCATGATCAACCTCAGGTCGTTGTTTATCTTCTGCGGAAATGCTTGCGTCACTAACTTTTATCTTGTATTCATCACATTCTCCACGTGTGTCTTATTTTGGTGCATGAAAATGCAAATTGAACTGGGACTTTACGATGAAAACTTTCTTTCACAGGAACCACTTGTATTTCATCACACCTTTCTTTATATAAGTAATACATTTTGCGAATGTTCAAATTTTCGTTTAAATACTTTCTATTAGGGTTGTGTGTCCGTGTATAGTGCGACTCATAACATGGGAAACTTTGTATGTGTTCTTTCACAATATTCACAGTTTTTTGAGGTGTTTTTCTGGGATGTTCTTTCTTAACTCTCAGGTCCTACCTTGGAGATCTATCTTCTCCGTATTTTGTTAAGGCACGAGTTGGCCTACCATCACTCACACTAAAAGTGTAAAGAAAAAGCTTTTTACATACCTGAAAGGTTTCATTAGCAGTGGTAAGAAAGAACTGATTCCCTAACGCTCTAGCAGGCTTTGTATGTTCACGCGGTCGTGGTCTAGCTACATCAACACAGTGAACAAGCGCACAAAGATGGGCATTGTGTTATCCGAAATCACCCATCTGCCAAAACTGTGTATGTAAGATTCTCCTCTCTTCAGCGCTCAACTTGGAGTCAATAGAGGCGGCCTGCGGGCCAGATTTGTCACGCGAAGGGTATCAGTCCGGCCCGCGGTACGTAATTATTCTGAATATATATAAATAACCCAACAACACTGGCTTACACCGCACGTCTGACAACTTTATGCTATCTGTGACGAGAGAAGGGAGGGCGAAGGTCATTTACCTAATATAGACTAAAGAGACTTACAATTTGAATTAATTTATGTTCAAAGTTCAGAAGAACTGAAAGTAACTTTACGGGCGAGTTAATGTGTAATTTTTGGGCTAAATTTATGAGATGACTAGTTATTCAAATTGTAAGAAACCCGCCATTCTAGTTTTAACTACGTTTGGGTTTACCTACAAAAGTGAATAAAGCTTATCTGACATGAACACTATAAAAATTGTTACAGGAACAAATTAACAGTTGTTCGTGTTGAAAACGACCTAAGATTAGCGCTATACCCCAGATTTTAAACACATTGTTGAAGGAAATCGCTCTAATTTTTCTCATAGTCTTCTTGATAACTATAGTAAAGTTTGTTTTATAATTTATATTTTATAAATCCTATAAGAATAATAGTAGTCTATTAATAATATTATGAGGTACTTAGTTTTCATCTTGATAACTTATGTAAATTTTTCAAATTAAGTTTTCACGCCCTCTGGCCCAGTCCACGTAAAAAATATAACTGTGTCCCGCATTGAGAAGTAATTGAGAACCACTGTCATATGCTGTATACACTCCACCATTATCGATGTGTGTGTTAGGTTGCTAGTGGGTCTCCTGCAGCAGACCGGCAGGAACACCCCTCTTTTATTAGAGATCACCTAACAATTATTCTATTATATATTAATTTTAAATACATGTTTTTTTCACACATGTCAAAATCAGAATTGGAAATCAAGAAGTTGGAAAGCATTGATCAGTTCAAGTACCTGGTAAGTCTGTTGACAAAGGATACCTGCACCAAGGAAATTAGGTCGTGCATTGCCATGACCAAGAGAGCTTTCAACAAGAAGAGGTCACTGTTGACCAATACAGATATTATATTCATATCTTTTATTGGCTATAGTATATGCACATAACACATATTACATATATTTATAAGCTTACTATAACCAGAGGATATTACATATATTATACAAAAATTAATCTAATTAATTTAATTAATTGGTTATAGATGAGGAAGGTATACATTTGGAGGGATTGTACCCGCATTTATTTGCAATGAGAAAGGAAACCATTTAGAAAACATCAGTGGGAGGAAATGTTAGCTTACAGTCCATTTTCATAAGAGGAGTCGAATTGGACATTTAGAAAAGCTATTAGATCCACCTTGAAGTAATAAAACCTCGTCACTTTTGATAGATATTATCAATACCTATAAAATAACACAAATAATAATTACAGTAAAATGGTATAAATTTTGACGTAAAAAGATATGTTCGTGTTTTTTTAAATGCCCTTTACGTGAAAATTGGACTGTAGGCCTCTAGCAATTGTTTAGAAGTACACAATAGTGAGGAGATTCCAATCATTAATTAGCTTGGACATTCCTTGAAATAAATGTGTTTAGAAAATATGTTATTTTGACTATGAGAGTAGTTAAATAATTGTTAATTGGTAACATATGACGTATTAAATGCAGAGAAGATAAGGAAAAATTGAAACAAGCTTTAAGTTGAAATATCAACTCCACAAGAGTTATAAACAAAACTTAGTCAAGTAGGTTAAAGTTTTTATCCGATTATACTTCATCAAATATTCAAATACCAACCGAGAAAATAAAACAACGCTTCTTTAGTTTTCAAAATGTGTTCGCAAAAAAAAAAAGTTAACAGACGAAAATCACTTCAGGGTAAAAAGAGTTTTTTTTTAAAAAACTTCCCCTTGTTCATAAAACTCGATAAAAACATCGTTTTAGGTCCGTATAGCCTTTAATTAACTTTCAACTGAACCAAACTTTGGTCGACATTTTGGAATTAGTCGTATTTTTTACTGCGGGTGATAGCTGTCAATTTGACAAAGTCACTTAGTGAAATATCAATTACGAATTAGACTGACAGATAAATAAAGCGCTATAAAGTATGGAACACCTACTAATTTAGAAGTGAAAAAAATTGTAATCGAATCTTACGTCTGCCCAAATAAACTATAATCCTTGTTTCTATTTTAATCCAACATAAAAAACTTTATTTTTCCATAGACTATGGTTTTGATTATAAAGAAAATGTTTTATTACGCTCATTGGTGGCCAAGTGGTCCAAAGTGTTAAGCTCACATTGCACTTTGATCTTCGTCTACGGGGGGAGTGGAGTTTGAATATCACCTAAGTGCAATCAAGGCCGGCGCAAGGGTTATGCACCCTAGATGAAACCTAAAACTCGAGCCTAATTTGTATTCTGTGTAATATTAATAAACCACACAACTAAGAATAGGCTGCCAAGATACCGTCATAAAAAAACCTAAACATATAAATAAATTAAAATCCATTAGTGCTCCTCCCCCATTTAACTCCCCACCTTAATCGATGTGCACAAACATATGCCATATTCCCTTAATTTTATCTTAATATTTCAGTAAACTTTTAATAATTAAATATCAAAGTGATTCGACGACAAAGCGACTCCTAATCTCATAAAACCGTGATTGTGTTGTTAATCAATCTTTTTAAAAATACATTCTTAGTATTAGATAAAATATTAAGACTTAATTTTTCTTTAGTTATAAATAATTATTTGTTTATTTAATTTAAATAATTATTTTTTCAAACAGTAAAAAACTACATTTTATTGAAGTGTGCCCCTGGGAACTTAGGCTTGCTTGTAGGTGTCCTTCAAAATGTTATAATATTTCATCACCGTAGTTTTTCCATATTGTCCTCGCTATTGAGTGGTGTACAATCTCCAAACTGCCTACCTCGTCCTTATACCTTAGATTAGTCCGTGACTAGCCCCTCGTTATGGAAACACACTCCGCCTGTCTTCATTGGCCGCATGGTCTAAGGCGTCACTTTAGCACTAGGCTAGACACAATGACGGGGAGATTGGTGTTCGAATCCCGGTTGGGTGTATTGAAGGTTGTTTTTCTACCTACAAGCAAATGTGGACACACTTCTTTTGAATTCAATCTTTCTCCTCACAAACACATTAGTGTGATTGGTTAGTATGTGTATAGCCCGAATAGAGTAATACACGGCTACAAAAAAAATGTATTAAATTGTGAGTATACTTTTGTTAGTTTCCCCGGAAACTCAACTCTGAAATTTTACCTTATTGCACTGTAAGATGCACTAAAAAGTTAAAATTTAATAATGAGATAGACAAAGCAGAGCAAATACTTTCTTAAACAATTTTTGTCTAAATACTATCTTTATTGAGTTAAAATATAAATATTTATATAATGTTGTCACACAGCTTTACTTCTCCGATCTTGACCGAAACACAGTTGCATATCTAATGGGCAGATTTTAGTAATATTTGATATTTGTTACGGTTTTATTAAAATAAACTCAGTCTAATCCGTTCTTCGCACGGCTAAGCCGCATCAAACTTTATCAAACTAGGACGTTCAACATCCGGCTGCCATAATTTTGATAGTTCTTCCGTTTACAATCCTGGGATAACTATGGCAATTACAAATCAATAATGGCATTTAAATAAATCAAAATAAATCAAATATTTGAAACAAAATATTACTTAGTCCTAAAACTGAGTGCACAAACTAACGCAATCCATTGACAACTCAATCGTTTACCTAAGCACGATCATAATATAAATCAAAGGAAGTAATGTACATTGTTACAGAAACATGTTGGAAAAAAATATATATTCATATTCCACGAAAGAGTACACGCGTTTAGGGTTTGTTTAAAGATCTAAAAATCCAATCATTGCTTGGTAATTTTTTGGATGAGAATGCTTATATTTTTTAATTGTTTATGTGATTCAATCGTGTTAAAATGTTAACACAAACAACTAGGTCTTACATCTTTAAATTTCAAACATACCAAAATCTCGTTTTTGTTGAGATTAAAAAAAAATGTGCCCCCTTTCATCGTGCTCTCCCTTTTCCCCTTGTTTGTTTGAGGAACGCTCTCAGCGTGTTGGTGTCATCGTCAGATCTGGCTGGTTTTGTGAAGAGGCGGTTGTCTGGAAGTCTTGTATTGTTTCTCCCGTAAGTTATAGTTCCAGCCACAGTCCAATTTCCATGGGAAGAACATTTTAGAAAATACAAACATAGTTTATTTTGTGGCAAAATTGATAACAATTTAATATTTCATTAGTGTAGTGTTATAGGTCCTTATAATATATAATATCTAAATTATATCTGAATATCACAAGACTTGGCGTTTGAATACATTAAAGTAGATCTAGTAACTTTTCTATGTATGGCTATTGGACTGTACAACAGCAGTGCTCGTTAGATTCCTTACTATTGTCCCCATCGTTCCATTATCTCGCCTCTATTGATGACTTACATGAAATAGTTATGTAACTAAGGTATTGTGCATGTTCTCATCAGTTGGTACGTGGACCAAAGTTCGAGCCTGTCTAGGACAGTTTACCAGTGACGGGAATGTCACAGAATGTGCTGTACAAAGGGTGGACTTTCCTTTATTGCTTATCACTCTCCTTTCATGTGAATGTGGGTGTATTTCATGCACATTCTGCCGCCATCATCCATACACTACTAGCGTGGTTAGATGTGAATAGCCCTGACGAGTAATAAGACCTGTTTGAATAAAACAACCAAAACTAAGGTATGGTGTGGTGTAAGGAAATTACTCTCAATACTTATAATAAACTGTACTATATTAATTATCGGTTGGTGGAATCTTTCAAATTTTACTGCAAAAAAAAGTATATTAATCTCCCAAATTTTATTCTTCTCATTCGGACTATTGGCCTTCTACTAATTACACTAACTGGCTATGGGTGAGGGGTATTTAATTTAGGATAAGTGTACCCGCATTTGTATGGAGGTAACGTGGAAAACCACCCTCAGTACACCCGACAGGGATTGAACTCCAAGCTCCTCGTCTTCAGAAGTCTAGTCTATCGTGAGAATAGTGCCTTAGACCATGCGGCCACCAAAGTGGGCTATTAGAGTATCAAAAAATGTAGCTAGTAGAGGGCCACTTCACTGGCCACATGGGCTAAAGCGTCACTCTCGTAATATAACAGATTAGAGACTAGAATTTAAAAAAAAAAGAATAATGCATCTCAACACTTGAAGGAAACTTTTTTTTTTACTTATCCTATAGTGTATGATTTAAAAATTATGTTAGTTGATCATTAAAAGAGCAGATATAAATTAAGTTAGTAAATTTATGTAAAACAAATAACTAAGTCTTAAATCTTTAAATTTCATACATACCAAACTCTTGTTTTTGCTGATATCAAAAAAATGTATACCTCCCGATTTGATCCCCTTTCATCGTTATCTCCCTTTTCTCCTTCTTTGTTTGAGGAACGTGTCGATGTCATCGTCAGACCTGGCTGGTTTTGTGAAGAGGCTGTTGTCTGGAAGTCTTCTGAATCCCCTGTTATCCTTTTAGTCAAACATAGATATAAGTTGGTTGTACAGAGGCAAGGTTTTTCCAAGCGTACGAGGTCTTGTTTTAATTTGACCATTTGGAATTTCATCTGTCTGTCTATTCGAATGTTTGTTCCGGGATAACTGTGAAATGTGTCGAACAATTTTAACGAAATTTGACAGAAACTTTCTTAAAAACAAAGGCCGAACAACGAATGTAGGACTACATGGTTTCTCGATCTCGTTATTTGTTTCAAGGTGGTCAATTAAAAATGTATCTGTGTGTTCTGTGATAATTGACAAATATGTGGACCGATTTTAACCAAATTTGGAATAAACATCGTTGAGCCTTGACCGAACGATGGATGTACTTTACATGGTTTTTAAATATGGTTATACGTTTTAATATGGCGGCCACTCAAAAGGTTTTTTTTCGTTTCAAGGGATTTGAATTTTTAAAATCCCAAACAATCTATAAAGTACCTAGGGTTTGGCAAATTTTGTCACATTGCGAGATTGACGTTTAAAATCGCGTGAACCATGTTTATTATCTATATTAATAAAATTAAGAGTTTGTTTGTATGTCACGTGCATTGCGCTTGATGAAACTTTTTAATTAATTAAAAACTGCGGATCAGAATAAATAAGATGACGAAATTATTTTTTCCTGTCAGTTTGAAGCAAAGAGAAGCCTTGCCTGGGGTACTTTATGAATATAATGTAATATGGAATACATTTTTTGTTTGTTTTCTGTCTAACTTTTTAACCAAGAGAAAATATCAACTTCAAATCCAAAGAGAAATTACAGGCTATATTTCAACTATAAATCCAAAGAGAAATCAAGACAGTGTGTGATAAGGATAAGAACATGACATAATTTTTAACATGATGCACTTAGCATTTTTTTTGAATGGAGGGAGCGAGGCAGGCCTACACTGTTCACAGAACTACTAGTCGGTATTCGGTACATAGTTCTAGTGCATGTTAAGAAATAGCGGTGGATTAGCTAAATGTGAACATATATTTCAATCGTGCATATAAACAACATATCATCCAAATTAAATATTATAATATATTTATCTTTTGAATAACCGATAAATTTGTGCATGACGTAATCACGGAGAAAAAATAGTTAAATAATATTTTTTGAATATAATTTATAAAAAAACATGTCTCCGCTTTTCATAATCTTTGTGACTGAATCTCTTGCAACCTATAGTTGTAAGAGCAGCCATCTCCCGGGTTCGATTTCCTTCCACAGCACTGCTATTTCAATGAATGTGCTGACATGGGACGTCGAACCGAGTTTGATCTCGGATGAATGGACGGAAAAGAGTAGAGAAATTACAACTGAGAGCTCCTTGAGATATTAAATTAAATTTAAAAAGTTTTCTATGGACTGAAACGGCGCATTCCAAGACGGAAGAAATCATTATAAAATGTATTGAGGTCGTCTAAGCCGCGTTATTGCTTTAGACATTTGAATTCAAATAACATCCAATTTTTGAATAATCTAAACATAATACCTTCCAAGCTTCAGTATTTCCAGTATTTTGTAGATGTATTCCTCGCATAGGTGGACCCACGGACAAAGTTGTCGGGTTCATTTATTGTTCGTTCACGGTAGGAGTTTACCTGGGAAAGGACTTTTTTCCCTACCAGAAATCTATTATATAGTAGGATATTGGTAAGAAAAATGACCTTTCAGAGGTAAACTCCTCCCGTGAATGAAGTATAGTCTTGTTTGCCACCTATACGGTTTCCCACTCTACAGTGCTAGGTGTACGCGGCGCTCGGCTTTGACTCAGCATCTCGGGGATCGACCTCCGACTGGATGAGCTATAATTTTTTTTTCTGCAATGTTGTTTCACATATTCTCTTGAAGGTAACATAAAAAGGCTCCATTAAAAATCTTTTCTCATCCTGTTATCTCAGACTAAATAGTTACAGGCAAATATAGCAAGACTAGACTTGACTCAATAGACGGGTTAGAATCCCGGTTAATCACGTTTTAGATTAAATGTTTTTCCTATTTTATTTTTAGGTTAATTATGATGATTTTTATTAAATTTCATCCTTTTCGTCTATTTTTCTTTTGGATAACACGTCGTTAATATTCACCTCATTGGTACTAAGGTTTACTCAAATAAAATAAAAGCGAATTTACTATCTTAATGTTCTAAAAACTATAATTTAATAATATAATAGGATTCTGATAGGAAATATTTTTTTCATAAAAAATACAATTTTGTTGTTGTTAACATTGTTAGAATTTTACCATATTATTTATTAGTGGTTATTTTACAGGCAATTAATTATACTGTCTATCAAAAGTGACAACTGCAAATCACGTGACCTGACGTATGCATCTATAAAAAGTTTTAGCACTTATCTGTAATTATAAGATACGGTTCTTTATACCGCAGTCCTACTATGCATGGGAGGTGAAGGAGCAGTTCTAAATTTCACAATAAGTCTAATCTAATTGACCCGTTCTAGTTTGCAAGCTACTTCATTATCATTAAGTTTTGATGAAACCTTTTTATTTCCTATTAATATGATCAAATGCTGGGCCGTTAGATTTAATTTTAAAGTAGTACTACCCACTTCAAATGATATTATTTCCTCCGTACAGGCAAACCAAGAATAACGGTAATAGTTCCGTAAAAACATGTTTCTGAAAACGTGCATGTAGTTGAATGTAAGAGACGTTTGAGCCACACACTTTCACAAATAGATTAAAAATATAATAAAATCTGTGACTATTTCATAATAGTTAGTTTTCTAGCCCTAGTTTATTTCTATCATATATTACTAGTCCTTTAGTCGGTCCTTTTCCTTCGCAATTGAACACACATGAGCGTTTGAGTGGGGCTAAATATTCCCTACCAAGGGCTAGTTTCATAGTCATATTAAGTACGACACCTTAGATACATTGGTAGCGTGTCTTTCTACTGAGCTGAGGGTGCCGGGTTCGATTACCGGCATGACTGAAAACAAATAGAATTGATTAATTAACGTTTGGGGAGCTGGATGTTGTGTCTGTAAACTAGTAAGGACAGGCCGACAGCGCCAACATTGATACCTCAACATGTTCTTTCATCAGAAAATATACGAGTCTCTTTATCCGACTTACGAAAGTCTGTTTAAGGATGTATATTTATAATGTGGAATATTCCGAGTTGTAGGGAAATTTAGGACTACCTATATTTGCGTGAAAAAAGAAGCAATAACCGTAAATAATGTTGATTGCACTTGATAACACACGGACTGTACCGTTAGATGCAAGACATTAATTTGGATAATAACAATTTCCCATCTTGTGATAAGAAGAAATGTAGCCAAGTTATAATGGCAGCATCCTAAGATTATCTTATTCCATGGTGCAGAAGGATAAGAGTCAATCTTTATGTCTTCACAAACTTGATTTAGACAAATAAAATATGTATTAAGGACTGTATACATGGAATGTTGGTAACATAATTAAAAACCGCTGTGAATTGAGGGAAAATGAATCCAATATTACAACTAATAAACAATTTGATGAAACAAATAGCCGAAACTATTGTTAATGCATTTTAGTGGGGATATTCCCTCATAAATATCATATTCTGAAAATTGAAAAATGACACCTGGACACGGGAATCGAACCCGGGACCTTCGGCTTAGTACGCCAATGCTTAAACTATGAGTGAAGAATGACCATAGGCACGGGACGAATCCTGGATAGCTCAGTGGTAAGAGCATTGGCGTACTAAGCCGAAGGTCCCGGGTTAGATTCCCGTGTCCAGGTGTCATTTTTCAATTTTCAGAATAATAAACAATTTGCTGAGATAAACACATACTTAGGAACTCGGGAATAGGAATAAACATTAAGGACGAACCAGTGGAAAGGTTAAACAAAATTGTGTAAGTTACTTAAAGATTTATTTTAACTATGTATATTTTATTTTTTTGCAGAGTTATAAAGGGATTATATGATATAACCTACACGTATACACTGGATAGACAAATTAATAATAAAATTATTGTTTTACACCCTTACCCCTCTCATTCTCCCAGAATGTTACTTAAATTGAATTGGAAATTGATATAATTAGTACTAGACAAAAGGGTATTGATTATTTTAAATTATGAATACATATTTTTCAAATGATGATTAATTGTATTCGATAAATTGAAGAAGCTGACTAATTCCTAATGAAGTTACCGTCAGTAAAACTCCAAAGAGAGAAGTTCTCCAGTTGGTCTCCAATATTTTACGATTAACAATCCACTAATCCCTTGACGAAATTATTCAGAGACAGAAATAGCAATCGTAGTCCCGGAGATGTCCCAATCCTTTGACTGTATATCATCCTCATCTACGTGTTGGGGAGACCTATTACACCGAAATCACACCAATTAATTCCATAATTGAAAGAGAGATTCGTTCGCATTTGAATAATGCAGACCATTTTGGAGAGTCCATAGGCGATGAATATCGTTCCGGTTTAGTCGAAGTGGTTCAAACAAATGGCTGCTCATCCATTGGTTAAAATATAAACTTGTCATGCGGTGGTTCTAGTTTCGAAAGAAGCCCGCGGGGGGCAGTCATCGAATGCTTTGAACTGTTGAGCCATGATTAGAAAATGGCGGAGGGTTTGAACCGTTCCCTCGAGAGAATGTCGTCAGGCTGACTCTGAGCACACGGTTGTGGTCGGACTGGATCCTAGTATCGAGAAATGGATGCATATTGTGTTTTTGTTTGATCCTTTGTGGCTAAGTGGTCATTTTCAGCATGGCAGTTCAATCATTTACATTGCTCCACTGGAATCGTTTAAAATATTAGCTAATTATTAAAGTTAAATCCTACATAGATTTTAGTTGTGATGATAGTAATTTCAATTTCCTTTATTATATTGCTGGCCAACAGTCGTAAGACCTATAACAGGCCAGCACTGAAAAGTACACAAGTACCTTACAAGCGTGTATAAAAATAAAATAAACAATAATAGCTAAATAATGATACATACTGGAGAATAACTACAAAAAATAGGATATAATAATAAATAACTTGAAAGTAGTAAAACGCCGACCAAGGCCGACCGGGCCATATGTGTAGTGTAGAGGGGGGGGGGGCTGTCTCCCTCCTACGTATATGTGGATAGTGCACCCTATTTGGGGGTACATAAACTGAAATAACATCCTTATTATAAAACATAACTGAGTTTCGTGAACCCAAACGGGTTGGAGTAATTTAGTTTGTATCATTATGTTTTGTTTGTTCCACAATGTATATCAATTGATTGTAAAAATGAATAATAAATTGCATAAGAAAGTGAAAGTAGTAAGTACGGTATTTAAAAATCAGTAACAATAAGCAAACAAATAAAGCAGAGTAATGTTAACTTAAATATTTGAGCCAGAATCTCTACACGGCAAATTAGTGATAGGGGAGTTCCTTAAATAACTCTCTGAGTTTGGATTTTCTTTCATGGTAAAAGTTGAATTGGACATATCTGGACCCAGCAACCAGTAGGAGGGCTTACCTTGTAAGAGTCCAAGAAGGGTCATGAATACTTACATGATCAAGGGCAAATTTACAAGACATTTTTCTATTGAAGATATTAAAAACAAAAAGGGCATCACACTAAAGTCCACGCGAGGAGAAAGTTTAAAGCCCTAAAAGGTTTCAAATTCTGTCATAATCATAATAAATCTGGTTAGTAAAGATTTTATCAAAACGCGCGATAATAAATTTTCTTTGGACCTTTTCCAACCTAAGAGAGTCAGTTAAGGTAATGGAATTCCAAGCAACAGTGGCATATTCTAACTTAGATCTAACCAGGGCGTAGTACAAACATAAAAAGCATGATAGGGGAAGTAGAATTTGTTGTCAAGGAGAACACCTAGATCATTCATATAAAGGGAGTAATTGACCAATTTATTAAGTAAAAGAGATATAATTAGTTTTTCTATATATATATATATATATTTGGTTTTAATTTATTAATAAACATTCAATTTTCAAGATACCATTGTAAAATTTAATTTAATCATTTTGTAAGTCCATACAATCCGCACTTGATTGAATCATTTTGAATAGTTTTACACCATCCGCAAAGAGTAAATAACTAGATGAGTTTAAATATATAGCAATTTCATCAATAAACACATTAAAGAGAAGAGAATCAGAATTAAAACCCTGAGGTTTACCACAAGGGGCTAAAAATGTGTTGCAATCATGTGGATTTATTTTAATAGTGAATGAGCTTTCATGCAAATAACTGCTAAACCAATTTACATATGAGTAGGTTAGGCCAATTTACAAGGTTTCGAAAGTGCTGACATAAGTCAAATGCTTTACTTTATTCAAAATAAATAGCATCAACCTGACCTTGGGTAAGAGTGTTGTTCCGCTCTTTGTTCTGGCTTCGGGGAGCGGGGAGGAGCGTCGTCTAGACCTAGGTCCAGAAGTCGCTGCTGCAGCTTCTTATTGGAGAGGCATTTAATATGCGTCCTTCTGGGGTCTGAACGGGTCAGAGAGTGGTAGTCGGCAAGATGATACGGAGGAGGAGGAGAGAGGGGTCGTAATTGGTAGGCGGGTTGCGTGGGAAGGGGTTGCTGGGGAACAGGGGAGGATGACGTGGATGGATATAGAAACGGTGTCGGGGTGAGAAGGGCCTTGAATATACAATAATGTTCTCCCCTGGCCTTGCGGCCTCTACCTCCCTTGCTGCGACGATACGGGAATGGTGTCGGAGTGGGGGTCATGGGAGTGGCAGCCCGAATGGTTCTGAGCGCTAAGAAAAAATTAATTAAATAAAAAAAGAGGGGATAGGTGCAGGATAAATGGCAGCCCGGATGGTTCTGAGCGCTGAGGAGTGTTTGGGAAAAAATTACTTAAATAAAAAAAGGAAGGGATAGGTGAAGGAATAATGGCAGCCCGGATGGTTCTGAGCGCTGAGGAGTGTTTGGAAGGAGTGTTTGGGTGAAAGAAATGAAACTCAATCAATAGGTAGGAGACAGGTGATCTTTATTATTTATTTTTACCTTATGTCTGCACAAGTGCGATTTCTATCATTGAGAGGAGGGTGGGCCCAACCCTCCTCCTTGGTCTTATTTTCTAACTTATCCTATCATGTCTATTTTAACCTTCTTATGCTTAATCTAAGACTACGACTATTGCATCATTATTAAATGTTTTTACATTTGAATAAGTTTTTTTTCCTTTTATTGCTTATTGTCTTTAGCTTGATCGAGCCCTTCGTCCTGGCGCGATCTCTTAGAGTGTTTGGAACTTAGTGGACGGGCCTTGAGGAGGACGGTGGCCCGCCCAGCGGACCGCGCGAGGGAGGGACTCGATAAAAAAAGGGGTTAAGGGCGACGTGGTCTCGGAATGGTCACTAGAGTCGCACAACAAGAGACTTGAGGGGCAACATGTCCCAGAAATTCTACTAAAATTGTGACAGTATTTTTTTAAATATAAAGCCATGTTGTTTTTCTGAGAGTTTCTTCTTTAGGTGTTGGAAAGTATGCTTGTGTATTATTTTCCCGAATATTTAAGAGAAATTATTTAATATAGAAATAGTTCTATACTCACAACCATTTGTTCCCCCCCCCCCTTNTATAAATAGGTATGACAACAGATTGTTTCCAGGTAAGAGGAAAAGTTTCATTTGACAGGCTAATGTTGAAGATGTGGGCTAACTAAGGGCTGAAAACTAGTGGCACAGCCTTTATATATATCTATTGATTTTTCACTTTAAATGTGGGAGAGTAAATTTTAATCAGAATTCTTCAAAATATATAGTTATCTACTCGCTTTGCCCCCAGTGAGTTTTCTTTGCAAGTGGATGTAAACTAATGTAATTACAGAGCAGTTTTTTTTTGTTTTTGGTTTTTTGTTTAGCCACAAGAGATCTTCAAAGAAAGGTCCGCACCGACTTTAAAGTTGCTCCGCCATTTTGACTTTTTTTTGTTAAAACTTAAAATGTTTAACATTTTGTAATTTTCCCGTCGCTTACAGGCTAGAAGCTATAAATTTGTCAAATTTCAAGTTTCTAGCTCATCTGCAAGTGGGTAAACATTAATGTCAGTGAGGGAGTCAGCCATGTGGCTTTATAGTAGTATAATAATATGACAGCTTAGGGAGACAAACAGATTTGAAAAGGTTCAATAAACCGGGGTCGAATCTGTGCTGCCTTTTTAGCCTAATAAGTAGGTTTTTAGGACTCTCGCAGGATCAAAATTATGACATCTATTTAAATAAAACTACAAATATGCATACAATGTAAATAATATATGAATATCTTCAATTTGAAAAAAATATCGTTATACTTAAGGCCTAGATCTAAAAAATAAAGGTTTCAACTAATTTTGTGGTAAGGAAAAGTTTATCTCCAGAATTTTTGTTCCAGTAAAATAAAAGAGAAAATGTTTCCGTATTGACGGTATATGAACCAGTTCGATAAGTACCATTCATTAGTTAAAAAGCTAACAGAGAGCCTTGCAACACACAAAGGGACCGCATAGGGAACTTATATTCATTTCATTTATCCTCCATTACCTTGAATAGCTACACTATGACCCTGTATCATAAGCTACACCATAGTTGAACCAATCAAGGTAAGTATGTTGTTGCTTTTCAGAGCAAACACGAGGTACACTCTTTACATTTTTCTAAAGGTCCTCTCATTCGCAATTAGAAAAGTAAACAAAATAGGTGTGTAGTATTGACGTCAGAATTACCAACAAAACGACATCGCTGTGAAATTTTATTTTGCTTATTTTGGGGAATGATCATGGGGGCAATTTAGAGCAGTGGTTTTCAACCTGTGGTACGCACACCTCTAAGGATAGGGGAGACCGGGGGTGTTGGATACAATTTGCATATTCCATTTTTTTTAAAATTTATATAAATTGAGTTAAAGTAGATCAGTGGACAGCTACCTGGTTTCATAATATACTTCAAAATGTATTAATCAAACGTGTGGGTTAAATAAATATTTTATAAAAAAAACGAAAACAGGTGATCCGGTGGTCTAGGGTCAAGGTGTCAGACTTCTATGCTGGCGGCCGGGGTTCAATCCTCGGTTCCGGCACAGATTTATCTGATTACCAAACCCTTTCTTCACCTGTGACAAGACATATTGTGAATGTGGGGAATGCCAGGCCTCCACCGTGGTTCGGATTCCACGTTAAACTGTAGGTCCTCCATTTCATCTCACAATCACCATACCATTACACATTAGCGTAAGTGCGTATAACCCGAACGGGTAGTAAGACGCGGTGCTAATACTAATAATAATATAAAAACATTGTACGTGTTACATAGATCATTACCACTTAAAAATGAAGACTAATCACATTATTTAATATTAAAAACAAGTTACAATTATCAACATCATTATAATACTCATGGTTCAGAGTGTTTGAAGTTATTCAATCACTAGACTCCATTCTTATTCACAATTGTGACATGTATAAATATGATTATCTTCCGAACACGCCACATGAGCCCACAGCTTACATGCAATGCATTGAATCCAACGTTCCTTTGGTAAACTGTTCGAGAATAGCTCCAAACAAAAGGTTTCGTATTATTCTGACTCATCAGATGTAGATAAGCTTATGTTTGTTTTTGAATTTAATTTTAGTTGTTTTTCCCTCAATTTTCCTCAAACAAACTTTCTTTTAGAATCTAAAACTTTATTTCGATTAGAAGCATTTGTTTTTTTTATGTCTTCAAATGCTCTCTTAATTGGGATGTTAGTTAATATTGACGTATTTATCCTTTTGCCATTGTTGGTAGGCCTAACAGAAGTTGTTCTTGAACCTGCTTTTGGGAGGGGTTGGATCTGTTCCAAAGATGGGTCTATGCTTAAACTTTGTCTACCTGATTGATAGCCTGAGGTACCCTGCGCATTTTCCCTGCAAAATAAATTAAATATGGCTATATATTAAAGCTGAATTTTATCGTGAAAACTCTGTTTTCATTATATTGGGGTTAGTTGGCACAAAGGTTCAACCAACCCCATAGTGAGTGTGCCAAGCAGCCCCGTAACCATTTTGTTTGGTTATATCATGAAAAATCTATTGAAAAATCAATTTAGATTGTCTAAGTAGATTAAAGTCGTAGCTAAAGGTTTAGCCTTCTTATTAAACGCCGATAAAATTTAATATTTCATACTAGCTCATTCTTACTAAGCAATTTGTTAAATCATAAGAATTTTCTCACCACAGATAAAATTAAATAAAACTAACTTGCTCCAACACCATTCACGCGGACGGCTCGAAACAAACGTGGCGGAAGCGTCTTGTGCATATTGACGAAGGTCTGTGCCAACTAGCCCCGGTCTCCCCTATTTATCAGAGGTACTCATAAGTAGTTTAATAACGACTGTATTATTTTGCTCCAAGCTAACCAAATTTGAACTAACTAACTAAAAAAAAAATGCACTCATTAGTTGAGTATATGTTGTATTTTAATTCAAATATGAATGTTGTAATATTATTAAGGTTTTCGTTCACTTTTTATACCTGAGCTGCGAATAGATTTTACCTAATCAACATGCAAGATTGAAAAGTGTTTATTGAGCTAAAAAGTAGGCTGTATATTGATTTTGGTAGCTTGGCATGTGAACTAAATAACTAATTATTCTTGAAGAGTTGTTTTAATCGAAATAAAACTATTTTTTCATAAGATAAGTAATTACTAATTAGTTTTAAAGTAGCACTAGTACTCTAAGGGAGAAGAGCTTTAATTAATTAATGCATTTATTTATTTATTTTAAAATCACTCTTGAGGTATTTGAGTGTTTGCAGGCGAGGGCTTGAGCAACAACAACAGACAGTTGAAAATTACTGCTCTATTATTATTATTATTATTAGCACCACGTCTTACTACCCGTTCGGGTTGTACGCAATTACTACTCTAGAAGATCATTTTTAAAATATTGGTTGCGATTCCATTAGTGAGACTATTTTTCTCCTTCTCTCTCTCCTGTCACAAAATGTACTTAAAAAAGCAGAAGAAACACCCTTTAATAGTTTTTTTACTTGTGCGATTAAATTTGTTAAATATTTTCTGTAAAACAGCGTGGGATTGCTAATTACGGCCGGTCAAAAATTATAGCCGAGTCAAAGTTTTGTATTTTGGTACCTACTATCAATTATTGAGTAAATTTACACTAGGCAATATGAAATGAATCGTTTGTACATAATTACTGTTTGAGTTTGATTAATTATACATCGAAACAAAATGTAAATAATGATAAACGTTATGGTAATTGTATTGACCAGTGGCAAATTATTACCTCTGCAATGTTTGTTCACAACTAGCAGTTAGATCAATACTTGGAAAGATGTATTGTACAAGTGTTATATTTATGTGAAATGTAGCGTCATAGCTCACGTCATAAGCGGGATTTACATTTTATGATTTTACCTGATTCAAGTTCACTTGAGTTAAATAACGTGTTTGTGTTTACCTAAGATCAAGTAAAAATTTAACATTCAAGCACAAATATCATTGAGGAAGAATAACTGGTCAAAATTAATGATTTCCATGAAAAATATTCAAGAACTTTTGATACTACTATGTGTATAAAATCAAATTAAACTTATCTACTGAAGTAATAAGTTATTGATTTTAGCCAATATATTTTTGATTATAAAAACTACGACTACGATGACTTTTAGCTTGCGTTTCATCCCAGAGTGTCCTATGAAGAAAAAGATGGACCTTAAAAAAAAGTTATCTTTCAAGTATTATTCTTAAAAAATTTAATAGAATTAAGGTCACTTTTATGTGTTCATCAGTAAAGGACAAAGGAAGGTTAGATACATGTTCAAATGTTTAGAAAAACAAATAAACTCTGCAATTTATTCCCATTCCTGATGCATAAATTTCGAACATTTATTTTTGTTGAGAAAGGTTTTGATGGAACAATGGGTGCCTGTTTGTGATGATCCGCTTGATGTGGAAATGCATTGTGGGAAAGGAGACAAAGATATAGTGTGCTAAAAGTGGATTGCCACAGTTTTAAGGAAACCGAATTGTTTTACTGGTGGTATTTTTAGTAAACCTTACAACTTAAAAAAATATGGTTGGTTAATCGATGGAAACTAATTTGAAAAGTCTAAGGGAAAAGTAACGTTTAAAAGATTGCACTGTGTGGCATTGAGCTTCATAGGATGTTTATTCTCATTTATGGTAATTATTTGTACACTAATTACCCGGGCATATATATTTTGGACGTATATATTTTTCCACTTGGTTCTATCGAACCAACGATATGTCCGCAAGCTAGGGCGCACAAATTTCGTCCCCTAGTCATATTTTGGCTTCTGTAGATAATATAAAATTGTATAATAATCTTAAATATGACACATTTATATTTATCAACTATTATTTTACATATATGAAATCTACATCATGGCAAATCATAAACACCAAAAACATTAAATTCTAAAAAAATCTGTGTTTCTTTTTTATCCCCATTTTAAATTGTTGGCGTAAAAGTTAAACTGATTA
>CABFOW010005484.1:26433-42052 GCA_902141385.1 Timema californicum | reverse complement strand
AATGTGAGGTATGCCAGGCCTCCGCCGTGGTTCGGATTCCACGTTAAACTGTAGGTCCTTTATTTCATCTCACAATCACCCTACCGTAACTCATTAGCGTAAGTGCGTACAACCCGAACGGGTAGTAAGACGCGGTGCTAATAATAATAATAACATCAAGGAGCACGGTGAAGAGGGTGAACAACCCACTGACACATTAATTGAGACGGGGGCTGTTTGTCTAATCTGTTCTGGTTTACCAGCGATAAAGAGGTTAAGGTTCAATATACAGTCCGGCTGTCCTGGGTTTTACTAAATTGTTTCCCACTCAAGTTAGTTACATTTCCTTTAAATTCTACCTTGTTAATTAGTGTAAATATGCAAATCACCCGGATGAGCACAGCAAGAGGGGACGGAGGGGAGGAACTATATTAACTTTAGCTTATAGCTAGGACCAACCACTAAGTTGGAACTAAACTACAGCGCGACCGGTCGGAATTGAAACCCGTCCTACTAATATCAATGTCAATAACGATAACCGCTCTCAACCCTAATTCTTAGCATAGAGAGCCTTAAGTGCTCAGAGCAGCATTTGGTCGTGTCTTGCACTGAAACTTTCTAAACTAGAAAGACGTCTAACGAGTACCGCATTTGTTTAGCTTCAATTGAACAAAGAGGTATTGAGATATGCAGAAAGTGGGGTGGAAAGAGGGGTAAAGGGGAGGGGGGGTCATTGTCCGGCTGTCACTTGTAAAAAGGGATCAAGTTCAGGCGACACTTCTTTGTAACCCTCCCGCCCCTTGAAGGGTTGATAGGGTCGTCGGGGACCAACCTAGGGAAAGGGTTCAACGCTTTGGTGTGAAGAAAGGATTTGCGGAGATTCGTTTTAATATGCATCACATGCATTTAAAGGAGTGTGTGTGATCCGATATGTGTACACTGTACAGTGCTCATAGAGCTTGACAGTTACCACGAAGTCTCTACTTTCAACTCTGGCGCACTTCCTCGAGACCGAGTGGTAAGGAAGACTGACTACAGCGTTGAGCGGTTTACGTCACGGCGAAAACACAAAGTCTAGCCATTTCCTGAAATGACCGGACTCTTCAGGCTTTGGCCACCGAAATCAGCCAACGCACAAACTATATGATACTCATATTTACCAGCAGGTCGGGCTTCGGCCGCCAGTTCTAAATATGGCAATAAGAAACTGACAAAAGCAGATACTTTTCTTTATCTCACTTATGTTTTGAATTGATTTTGTCCCTGATTTGTTAGGTAGATTAATTACAATTTTAACATCAGTTGTTAAAATTTTAAACGCAAAATTTGGCAAAAATACACATCATCATTATCAAGTATTTCTAATTCATTTCAAATTTTTTCATAACTTTTTATGATAACTATTTTCATGTAGTTAACCGGATGATATCACTTTCATAACATAATAAATATATTGCAACATTTCACAGAGATAATAACTTACTAACACTGTCCAATGGCACGAATATAAAAACATCACTATAAGGTGTTTTTTATACTATTTAAATTACATATAGCTTTCAATTTCCATTTGAAGGGCCTTATCGGAACATTGGAAAAGTTATTCTACTTTCATGTGTATAAAGAAGACTCCATGATGTGAGCCCACAAGCGAGATTTGCCGACCAAGTGGCCACCGCCCTTAGTGGTGATAGTGCCAACATTTGTGGATAGAGGGTGTCATGTGGTCAGCACAACGAGCCCTATAACTATTAATCTGAGTTTTTTTTAAAGCCAGATCTGTTAATTTTTTTTATTCAAGTGGCTCCTTATTTGTCCACACGAAGCCGGGTTCGACCCCGTTCCGGACCCACTGCTTAACAAATAGATTTTGAAGTGCCAGGTATCGAACCCAGAACCTCTATCTATATCCAGGAACTCTGACTGCAGAAGTGGTCGTCAATGTCAAAATACATTGAGTAATGTGATCTGCAGCTATCATAGTTTTTAAGCACCACGTCTTACTACCCGTTCGGGTTATAGTTTAGTTACCATATTTGATAGATATTATCACCACCCATAAGATAACAATAATATGTAGTAAAATGTTAATAATGTTGACCGCAAAAAATGAAAACAATAAAATATTCTTGTATTTACTAAAAGGCTTTTCTTAAGAAAATTTGACTGTACCTTCTTCTTCTTTAGAATGGCTGTCCCCGAACATACAACAAATAAATGGGTCCCTTCACTCTTCCACCATACATTACACCCATTTCTTTGTCACGCTTTACCTATATTTTTATAAGAAGTATTCACAAAATAACTGGAGGAGATATGAAAAAGGAAGAAATATCAGTATAAATTTACAGATTTTCCTTTCCCCCTTATTTCCCACTCCCCAAGCAGTAGATGATGTCGGAGGAAAGAATTAATATACTATATGATGCAAACCTCCCGTATTACCCCCCNCCTCCCGTATTACCCCCCCCCCTCCCACCGTCATACCTTAATATACTAGTGTTTTCAAGCAGCGAGAAGATATATTGAATTAGTTATTAAAATTCAACTAACTATATACTAATCTAGTATCAGTTGGGGATAAAGATGTCAACTTTTTAATTTTTTCTTGAAGCAATTTTAAAATTAAAGTGTTTCAATACATGACTTTATTAGGATTGTAGCTACTATGAATTTTATTGCAAGCCTCCATCTAATTATTCTTACACGCAAATATATGTGATTTAAAGCTGTCACTTTTGATAGATTTATGTTATCAACATCTATAAAAAACACTAATAATATAATACATTGTTGATCGTAAGAAAAATCGATTTGCATTTTCTAAGCCTTTCTACCTTACAAAATGGGTCGATACAAAAGTAACAAGACTAATTTTTATAGGTACTAATAGCTTACCCACTTTGGTGACCGCATGGTCTAACCCACTACTCTCGTGTTAGACCAGACTGCCGAAGATGGGGAGATCATGGCTCGATCCTGGCCGGATACACTGTGGTTTGTTTTCCTAAATGCTTTTCCACTCTACCCTCCACGCAAGTTCGGGTGCGTTTCCTCTAAATTAAACTTTCATAATTTATATAACATTAGTGCTATTGGTGGTTAAGCGTATGACCCAAATGAGTAGTAAGTCGTAGGTGTAAAAAAAAGATATCTGAAAGGCCTTTTTACCACCAGAATCTTTCTATATAGTAGTAGTATTTTAGTAGGAATAAAGTCCTTTGAATTGTCCATTCTTTCAAAAAATAGTGTATAGTTTTGTCTAAGGAGTCAATCTCTTAGCATACAGAACAATAAACTGGACTAAGATTGGATGAGGGCTTGGATGACCTCTTAATCTCTATTATAAATGCGGCACCAACGCTTCTTCTATATATTCATATGTTCCGCTGCGCAGCAACTGGTCCACTGTGAGTAAGCCCTTTTTGTGAACTCATGTTAAGTAAAAGAATGGTCGTGCCGTGTTATCCGGAGACGGGTGAAGAAGTCATTTCTTCAAGTCAAGATGGGGTTTGTTGATGCGTCTGGCAGCGAATTTTGAACGATCTCACCAGACTTGTTTTCTGGAACACGGCGGGATAGCTCTCGATAACTTCGGGCAGTCTTCATCTACATTAAACCTTTGGAGTATAATTTAATTGTTTATCACTGGTTTCGGCGTTCGTTTGGTCTAAGCCATCAATATTGAAATAAACTAGATCGCAGGTGATGATCGGGGTTCAAATCCCGGTCGAGTGTGCTGAGAGTGTATTTCATAAATGGTTTCCCACTCTCTCTCCGTGCAAATTCGGGTATATTTACTTTAATTTTACATTTATAATTTCTACAATATTCAGATAGCCCAAACGGGTAGAAAGACGTTGTAGCAAGTCAATCAGACAAATTGGACAGATACAATTAAAAATCAATATTTTTATAATTTACGCGAGAAAGAAACTATGTTAATTGAATCTACCTCGAAGTTTATTTTCTCTGACTAGATGCAGTCTAATAAAATTACGTATTTCCCTACATTAAAACACGTGGTTGGTCAAAATATCATACTTTTTATAAATACTGTACTAAATATCAAAGAAGAGGATTACTATTATTGTATTTATGAATAAAATACGTTAACGCATACCCTTTGCTATTGGATAATGTCGGATAAAGTTACATACGCTTGCCATGCCGTCCACAAGAAAAAAAATAGTAAAGTACATCTATATCACAGATTCTCATAAAAATAATAACGGATCCTAAATAATATAATCATACTAGAGATATTTAAATAAAAATTGCTTTCATATCCACTTACCCTGTCAAGATGTTCTTCGATTGAATTGCCACATGGTAGAATAAAATTATTCAAAGATAGCAGCCACACGTGCTTACATTATAACACCTGACTAAGGAAAGGAGTGCATATCGAGTTCGACCTACTGACCCACTCCACATCAAGAGACACTAGCGGTGAGCCAAGGAAGCCTGTTCCTCCCTTTCCCCACGAGTGGATTTCTCTTGTTATTATCTCTTTCTGCCCGCCTTCGTCCGTATTTCTCCTTTCTATGTTCCTGTGTTTATCACCTACTCTGCTTTGTTGCGTCCGTATCAGATTGAGTAGTATATAAGAGGCTACGTCCAGGTTCCTATTACAGCCTATTTACTGCAACCCAGCATTGAAGGAAGAACCTCTGCATTGTCACAAATCGAAGACCACGTCGACCATGAAGTTGGAGGCGTCTGTTTCACCGCCACCCTGGACAGGATGACGCACCTCCATGACAAATATAAAGTTGGGACTGTTGGATCCATCGCAGCCATGGATAGGACCACATACTTCAATTAATTGAGTATTTCAAAGTTATCGACGAGTCCTTATGACTCAGAATCAAATTTTTGTAGTAAAAGATAGGCAATGTCTGCTTGCACCTTTTTAGTTTTCTGTACATTGCCAGAGATGATTTTCTTTTGTGTTGATAGTATGTCGAATTGACAATGGATCATCTGCAAGTGTTGTTGACTTCCTAACTTAAAGGTTTATTTGGTTATTTAAATATTGTGTCCTCCAGAATGAGGGACAAGTCTAATTACAGCTAGTTTCATGTATGTTACATCAGTCCTAGAGAATATGTTGCTCTGTATATTTACTATACAGTGTTTACGTTACGAGCCTTGGGCTTGGAATACAGTAATGTCTTAGTTACAGAGTTAATAAACTTCCACAAGCTCCATTAGTCTAATTTGACTCAATGTTTGGCATGACGCCGTAAATGGCATGTACATCTGTTTAATTTTTGGATGGCTACAACCAGGTTGTCTGTATTGGATTACATTACCTCAGTTGAGTTGGTGGAATTCTTTATTTTGTTTTGGTTAAGTAGTTACGCTTCACGTACTGTATTAGTTTGGGTGCGCAGCCCAGGGAACTGCTATAGAGTCATAGTGGGGTTCGCGAAAATAATACCCTTTTTCTTTGCCCGGTTTTTGGGCTTCTGTTGTGTTAGTGTTACTCTTAGTTTAATTCCAACTAGGTTTGAGTGTACTATAGAATGCGTTGGCAGTACCGTTAGGGAAAGAGACCAGCCATACTACTATTTTGTTGACACCTGCATAGTAGCCATCAACCACTATAACCAAGGAACTTTTCTATTTTTTTTTATCATTATACTAACTGTTTTAAAGAGTTCAATTTACAACCCAGACTGGCTTAACTGATATAACGTTATATATATATCGTGTTCTATATTTTGTTTTTAACTACTTGATTATTTTCTTCTTTAGAACAATTCATCCAGTAGTCCGGCTCCTATTCAGCCCTAGTAGCTACTGCTGAATATTCAAATTCACAAAGTCAAATTATCTGCATCAAACTTCAAAGGATAACCTGTAATTATCATTGTAAACCTCTATTTTGTTATTTCTGTTTTATTGTAATAAATCTATTTGTTGTTAAAAATAATTCTTTTATATGAAGTGGATACCCTGTAGGGAACATGCCTTTCAACGTGGTGCATACATAAAAAAAGCTGTTTACTAAGAAAATAAGTGTCAAGTCACATCCTTAAGTATTTTTTAAATCTAAGTACCGGTAACTAAAGTTTTGTCCTAAGCATTTCGGTGTTTCATTTCTTGTATGACTTTGGAGACTCCTAACAAGACGGCACACTAATGTGACTGCTAAGAAACGTTATAATAAACAAAAATTTATTATAACAAATAACATGGGGAAGAACACTCCCGGTGCACCGAGCTGAGATTCGAACCTTAGCCTCCCCTTTGTTGGAAATTCAATATATTGTGGGAATTACACCTTAGATACTATGACAACCGATGGGTGTTTTTATAATGTGGGTGCATTTTCTCTAAGTAATGCCTTTAATATAATATTTACCATTAAATCAAGTCATAAATAAACCTTGTGTATCTGCTTCAGTGAACAAATGGTCCAAAGCGTCATCCTCGCAAAAGACTAGACTGCCGGTAACGGGACTATCGGGGCTCGAATCCTTGTCAGGTGTTCTGAGGGTGGTTTTCTTGCACCACTTTACATCCACGCAAATGTAGGTATACTTCCTATAAATTCAACTTTCCTCATCCCTAACACACTAGAGAAGTGGCTTCCAACTTTTTTTTTTGCTTGAGCACCCCTTGCAACTCATCTCCATAAATGGTGCCCTTAGTATTAGCAAAATGTTTAATTAATACATTAGTAGTTATTCCGGAGATTTTTGTTGCAACTGTTAATAAATGGGCAAATAATGGGATTAAAAAAACAATGTGATAACAAGGCCCGAATCATCCTTCGCCATAGCGTTAAGTTTATTGTACAGCTTTCGACTGATCTTTTGTCGTACATTGCTGATATTTTTAGCCTTTTCCGCCGTTATTTAAACATTTTTTCACACTCCCAAATGATCTGGAACGTACCCCACGTTGGGAATCGCTGCAATAGAGTAATTTACCCGCCTCGGTGGCGTAGTTGGCTAATGCGCTTGTCGTGTTGAAGCTTGACTGCTGAGGACGGGGAGATCGAGGTTCGAATCTCGGTCGGGTGAACTGGGGGGGGGGCGTTCCTAAATGGTTTCCCACTCTCCCTCCACGCAAATGCGGGTTCACTTCCTCTAATTCAACCTTCCCAAGTCCTAATCCATTAGAGTAATTAGTAATTAAAGCGTATAACCCGAACGGGTAGTAAGACGCGGTGCTAAATATTATTATTATTAATAGAATAATTTGATATTGTGCGTTTAACCCAGACGGGTAGTAAGACGTGGTGACAAATAGTCCTTGTGTTAAAACGAGTACATACAAAAAAAAATGGCTCTCTCTTAATCTGGGTTATTCGCTCTTATAATGAACATGATCTATTAGCATTTTATAAGTGATGACAAATAAAGGTTTTGGTGACTTCGCTTAAATATATGATTGGGTACTCTAAACGGGAGAATTATTTGCTTGTTGGGTAAAACTATAGTAGGATTTTGGTAGGAAGGATCATATCTACCAGCTACAAAAGTTTTTAAAACTACTTTAAAACGTTCATAAGCCAATCAATACAATCTGAAACTGTCGCTTTTGATATATATTATCAATAGCTCTAAGATAACACTAAAATTAAAGTAAATGTTATCAATGCTAACCGCAATGTTAACCACAAACATATTTATTTTTTATTTTTTAGAAGGTTCTTCATACCATATTCCTGCTATAGAAAACTGGAGCATGTTTTGGTCTTTGTTGTAATACACGAGGCCCTATTTCGCTTGGACTTGAACGCTTTTAGCAATAAAACCACGGAGGGATACATGCCTCTGAATAACCTTTTAGTTTCCCTATGCAAATAAAGGTGGCAAAAGAGAATCTGAGGTTCTTATGAATAATAATTATTATATCATGTGCGTGTACTAGGTAAATATGGATGCCGTAGTCTTCACCCCCTGTGTGTAGTGTACTTCACCCTCCTTGCCCCTTCACTCCAACACACCTTTTTTATATGAGCCTTCGCTTTTGTATTTCTCGTTCACAATCTAAGGGCACAGAGAATTTCATATTATTATGTATGGAACCCTGATAACTCTTAAGCTAACGTTGCCTCTTGTCAAATTCAAATTTTCTGTTCGATAGTCTTTCAATTTTTTCCTCCCCTCTCATTTATGAGATTCCCCCCTCCCAACTACCGAGGGAAAAAAATATGTGCCGAGAAGTTTGTAGAGCGTGGTATTAACATAAACTTCTTTTGTAGCCAAGTGTTACTAAGTAGAAACACTTTTCAATGGAAGAGGGAAAGTGTTGGAGGGTTTGTTGGAAGGGGGTGCAGGGTAACCCTTTCTTCATATATTTTGTACGTGCCCTTTTTTCAATCCCTGAAATATATATTCAACTGTTACTGCCCCCTTGCAGTTTAAGTCGTTTTAAAACGTTTGCGAATAAAGGAATATATGTCGTTGAATGCCTTGTGGAATAGAAATTACTTATTTTTTTCATACAAAAACAATGTAGTGATGAAGTGAGTGGTGTGATAATAAAAAAACATTCAATTTTGAGATTTGGTTAAAAATTTAGCTTTAGTGTCCTTCCATTTCTGAAAAATTAGTTTTGGGAATATCTGAGCACTTTTCTAGAACTCAAAAGTGGTGAAACAATTTTCTTTTTTCAAATTTAAAAATAAATATATATATATTTCTATCTTTTTATCTATTACAACCCTAGGAAACTCCTCACTACACAGCATGTAAAAGTATAATTTATAAGACTCTGAAGCTTTTATTTGTATAATTTGCCGCAATATGATCTAGCGCTGTGATCACAACATAGTCTTGTAATGATTAATGAAAATATGACGTGTAATAAATAACAGGTTGATTATGATTGATTTAGACAAGCACTACTAGAAATCCCTAGCGTAGCTAGGATAAATAAATATTATATTTTTAATTTCATTTGAAACTTTGTATCATCTGTGATGAATCATTGAAATAAATAATATAAATAATTTGAGTATGAATTTTCCATAAACTAAATGGAACGTTGCACCACACAGATATTCTCACTACTTTACCTAAATTATATTTATAGCGTGTAAGATAAATGAAATGTGATAATATATTGATATAAAACATTATGGTAAAACAATATCGTATGTCACCAAAGAACATACATAAAAAATACAATGTTGCAGAAACATAATATTAAATTTGTTCTGTATATTTTAAACTCCTCATTTTACAAAAATTTATTTAAACAAATAAATTTGCCTATGGCTCAGAAAATGTTGATTTTATAAAAATAATATTTCAATAAAAGTTTTATATATCTAAGGATGCCACAACTTTGCGACGATAAGTTATTTCGTGGCCCTAAATTAACGGAGATATGATCCAAATTGGAAATTTTTGTTCATGCCAAGGATCCTCAAAGTCATTTTCAAGAGAAAGTTAGATACGCCAATTGTTTATAATGTTAAACAATGCCTGGATACGAACTTAAATCGAAACCGAGAGATATTATTTTGAGAAAATTTGTGCTTTATCTCCAAATTAAACCACCTTTAATTTTAGGGTTAGATAACTAACTAAGAAAAGCCTTATGAGGAACCTTATGAACATCCTAAACACACAGATCCAGCTCAGTACAAATGGTTTTGGCTCTAGGCCGAGATAAAGACAGGGGCAGACAGACGGCATCGTGAAATTCACATTTCCAGCTTCGGGGAGTCATGAAAGTAGACTTCTATCAATATCTCGAGCGCAATTTTTTATGATCACAATAGTCTCTTTCTACTAGGGTTCACGAGAAAGTAAAAAACACTTGTGTTTGAATTGTGCGTCTATTTTTATCCTTGGTTTATAGGCATAGCTGAGTTATAGAAATTTGCTCAATTATTTAGACTTTTAACAATAGTGGTAATAATACAATGGTTGTTTTAAATGTTGTATATCTATTTATAAAACCTGTTATTTACTTTAAAATGTTATTATATATTTTACTGGTGTTGATATATTGAAATAGATTATTCAGAATGTCACCCAACAGGATTAAAACATGAATTACCTCAGATGTCGTAGGATAGTTAATAAGACTGGTGTCTAAGTGCCCCCCTCATACATTAATAAATTTTATTTATACTAATAGTTTTTAAAATTTAATAATGACACAATGTGTAGAATGTTAACCCCTCAGTGTATCAAGCTAACCTTGATAAAAATAATATACAAGGCGGGGCAGAAACAACTAAGCGATTAGTAACTTGGTGACCTGGCGGTCTAGGGGTAAGGTGTCAGACTTCTGTGCTGGCGGCCGTGGTTCAATCCTCGGTCACGGCACAGATTTAACTGATTACCAAACTCTTCCTTCACCTCTGACAAGACATCTTGTGAATGTGAGGAATGCCAGGCCTCCACCGTGGTTCGGATTCCACGTTAAACTGTAGGTCCTCCATTTCATCTCACAATCACCCTACCATTACACATTAGCTTAAGTGCGTACAACCCGAACGGGTAGTAAGACGCGGTGCTAATAATAATAATAATAATGATTAGTAACTTGAAATGTAAATATTTGTTATTAAAATAAAAGCAAGCTACATACTACACTTTCTCACTTTTTTGAAGTTAACGTCACTCAGGTTAGCTCCACCTGACGTCAGGCAAAGCTCAGCACGTTGTCCATCACTTTCCTCAGTATAGATTATCTAGTTGTTTCCATCCAACCCTGTATTTAGCATTACCAATCAGGTTTAAATGCTTTTACAATCATGAGCAAACAATATCTAGTCGATATTGTCGCTATCTACCTCCCCAAGGATGAGTCTCTTCTCAGGGTGGCCCAAGACACGGGTCGGGAGGTAACGTGTGAAATTGTTGTTAGAAACTGAGGAAAGTTTAAAAAATTTATTTAAAAAGAAATACCGTGTACAATAGAAACAGTCTACACAATGTACAATGGAAGTAAAGAATCCATCAAGCAAACTTCAGTTGGTCCAAAGTGTACTGCGAGTCGCTATCCCTGCTTTCTAGTGCTCGTGAATTCCACATCTGATTCCCTCACGAATCCGACAAAAACTTGATTGCCGTTAATAGCTCAAGAGAGCTCACAATTATTTGTCTAAAAAGGTAAAATTATTCAACTGGCACTGAAAGTATGTTAATATAATGCATTGGGTGTTCTGAGGCTGTATTTACTGAATAGTTTCCAACTATATTTCTATGAAAATGTAGGTATACTTCTTTCAAATTCAACCAACCTCATCACAGCTACATTAGCATAATTAAATGCAAAAAGCCAACACGGGTAGTAATAATCAATGCTGATTTTATATTTAATTGTAAATCATTCTTTAGGATTCACACTAGTTCAAATCTAAATGCCTCTATTTTTACTTATTTCCAAAAAGAGCTTCTTGTTTGAACAAGAATTCTGCTTTCTTTAAAAACGGAAGACCCTCATAATTGCTGGACTAGTATTGCTTCCTTTATTCAACCCATGGTTCAGGGTTTTCACTGATTTGGGTTTAACTCCGCCCCCTCCCCCTTACCACATCATTTTCTATATGATTCCAAGCTTTCCCCAACGAATATTAACACCCGTCTAGACTATACACATTTCAATTACACTAATAGGGTAGGGATGAGACAGGTGGAATTTGAGAGAAAATATATCCGAATCTGTTTGGTAGAAAAGTGGGAACACACCCTCAGTACACCCGGATGGAATTTGAGCCCAAAATATTCCATCACCAGCAATCTAAACCATATGAACCTGACATTCAGTCCACGCGCTCACCCCTGCGGGATATTCCGGGTTAATGAGGGGCAGTGTGTTAGTTGTAGGACTATTCGCTATACATGCAGGGAATGATCCCTAATAGGCTATCAGATTGTTTTAAATTATTATTGAAGTATACTTTTCAAGCAAATATATCATATCACACTACTTATAAACTAGCCCAACACATGACACAATACCTAATCCTCTTAGCCATGTACACAAGAGATGGGGAGTACGGGGGGCTCAGGCCCCTATTAAATGTCTTTAAAATGCAATATAAATGTGCAGATTTGGACTGTTGTGTTTGTTTGAAGGTTAGAGAGGCCAAAATATTATGTTTAATCCACCCCCATTAATCATTATGTCTGACTTTTACTCCACAAACATTATGTCTGACCTATCCCTTACAAATATTATGTCTGACCTATCCCTTACAAACATTATATCTGACCTTCCCCCTACGAATATTATGTCTGACCTATCCCTTACAAACATTATATCTGACCTTCCCCCTACAAATATTATGGCTGACCTATCCCTTACAAACATTATATCTGACCTTCCCCTTACGAATATTATTGTCTGACCTATCCCTTACAAACATTATATCTGACCTTCCCCCTACAAATATTATGTCTGACCTATCCCTTACAAACATTATGTTTGACCTTCCCCCTACAAATATTATGTCTGACCTATCCCTTTCAAACATTATGTTTGACCTTCCCCCTACAAATATTATGGCTGACCTATCCCTTACAAACATTATGCTTGACCTTTCACCTACAAACATCTTACCTTTCTCCTATAAAAATTATGGCTGACTTAGTCCCTACAAACATTATGTCTAACTCAACCCCTAACACTATGTCTATTTCTCCCTCAAACCTTATATCTGATTTTCCCTCTATAAATATTATGTTTACCTCAAGCCCTAAAATTAAGTTTATTACTCCCATACAAACATTATGTATGATCCCACCCCCCAAATATTATGCTTGACCCCCCCCTCCCCTCAAACATTATGTCTGCGCACGCCCATGCTATCCTACACACTCAGCCCTAGTGTCTAGATATTTTCTAGATGAAGAATAGGACCAACCTGATCACCAATAGTTACTATAAAAATCACCACTAGCTGGTATTGAACCAAGGTTTATTAGAACTTTGTTCCATCACCATAGCTAAGATGATATAAGATAGACTATACTTGTGGAAAATGTGTCATTTTAGGTCTTTCATATGAAAAATATTTATACTAGAAATATTTTAAGTTTTAAAATAAATCTCAAGGTATATTTCGTTACAGTAAAACAAGTTTACATTTCTCCAAATAATTGATTTTTTTTTGTTATAACATTACAAAGCACCGTAAAAGGTCAACTTGCTTATAAAATGGCTCGTATTTTTGAGCATCTCCTCTTTTATTCCACGGGAAAGATTATTTAGGACCTTTTTAGTGGCAAGGAAATTTGATTTAGTGTTGTTTATAAACGTCTAGAATTTCTTTATGGCTATTTTAATATGTGATTAAATTGATGTATCACTATTAACACCAACAGAGGTAAAATGATATGAGGTGATGTGGTTCCTAAACCTTTTCGGGCCGTACGCTCAACTAAGTGTCCCCCATCCCTATCAAAAATATTTTATTAATTGATTGACCCAATAAGGAATATTACGACACAATACAATTTAAAATAGTGATAATTAATTACACACTTATTCAAAATTCAATTAAAACTTTTTGTTAAGTTAATTAAAAAAAATGATTAACTTTACCAAGTGATACCAACTTTTTAAATTCTAAAAGTAATTTAAAAATAGTCTTAGATACAACATTTGGTAATTACTACCTTACTTTTTAATAAATTATTAATCCAATTATGAAATAATATTAGTTTTTCAACGTCTAGTATAAAGTCACTTAAAAAGCGTTTAAGATCCCCACCTCCAGTGACCCCCAGTAGCCCCGTTTCCTCTTACTGACAATCTAGGTAATCATTTCTCAAATATTTCCTAGTTGCGAAGCAGTTGATAAGTGTACGATGCATAGGCAGACCACTTGATCAGTGTTTGATGCATATGCGGACCACTTGATAAGTGTTCGATACATTTTGATACCATTTGATAAGTAATCGATGCATTTGTAAGACCACTTTACAAGCGTTAAATGCATTTGTGGACCACTTTATGAGCGTAACATGCATTTGCAAAGCTCTTTATAAGTGTTCAGTGCATTTGTGGACCACTGGATAAGCGTTTGTTTTATGCATACACAGTGGCGGACAAAATTGTGGACTTAAAAAAAAAAATCTTGTTTTTCAACTTTGCAGGATTATAGTAAATGTTACTTTTCTCTAAATAAAAATATTTATATATCAATTGAAAGATAGTTTAATTATGAATCTAACACAAAAACCCAATTCAAATATATTCAGTACAAATAAAGTTATATGTTGAAAGCTACAAATGCACGCTACAATTCAATAAATACATTTTGCAGTGTTGAAATAACTCTATACTATTTGGAGAGCAAGAAAACCTTTCCTGTGCGGACATCAAGCTTTGACAACACTTTAATTGCCATTTGTGAGGAACACCCCAAAGCAAGCAGTCTCTTTTTGAAATCGAATGTCTTTGACCAAGGCCGTAGCCAGCCACATCCCCCAATTGCCGGAAGATGGAAAAAATTCTAATTTCTAAACAGTTCTATAAGCTCTCTGAAGTGTTTTTTTCCCCTGGTGAAATAACCCCCTAGCTTCCAAAGGCTTGGAACATTTCTAAATATTAAACACTTTTTGAAGCTCTATGAAGTGTTTTTTTTATGGTAGAATAACCCCCAAAATGCCAAAGGCTAGGAAAATTTCTAAATATTTAACACCTCTAGAAGCTCTCTGAAGTGCTTTTTATAATAACTCAGCCCCCTAATTTGTATTTTAATTTTAATATCATTTAAACCATAAATAAAGCCATATATATTGTTCATAAAACTTCGCGGGGGGTTTGAACCCCCAAGTGCCCCCTCCCCCGGATACGGCCTTGTCTTTGACTGAGATCGAAGGGAGCTATAAGTACTTGGCTAACCATCTGTGTTTCGTTCATCAAACGTGAACGGAGACTTTAAATTCACGAACCGGGCCCTACATTTCTTATGGACTTGTTGACCAACATTAATGTGAAAAACGCTAAGTTTGCGCTCCTTACATGCTTTGTTGATTCCTTGGATTTCTTTTTATTTCAATTTGGCTATTTATTCTCCATTTACAAGATTTATATTACACAAAACGCATTTTTCTTCCATCATGTGTTAATCACTCCGAACCTGTAAAGAAACAAAAATACAAAACAAAGGTTTGATTTCCTCATATAGACAGTTAATAAACACAAATATTCGACAAAAGGTTGATTTCCTCCATATAGACAGTTAATAAACACAAATAGTCGACAAAGGTTTGATTTCCTTCATATAGACAGTTAATAAACACAAATAGTCGACAAAAGTTTGATTTCCTCCATATAGACAGTTAATAAACACAAATAGTCGACAAAAGGTTGATTTCCTCCATATAAGTAAGACGGTTTGTCGATTCCGAGGACAGACAATAGGGTAATTAACGAACAATGGGGGTCCTTAATTGATTGGGAGGGTGGGGGAGTATGTTGGTAGGGTGACGCACTGGAGGTGGGGGAGGTGTGGGGATGATACGAGGGCAGAGGGGTCCTTAATTGACGGTGTGAATGAAGTGTTGGATGACGCACTGGGGTGGGTGGAAGGGGGAGTTGGGTTTTGATTTGATGACTCAGTGGATGACGGATTTAGCGGTGGGGGAGGGGGTGCCGCGTCTTGATTGTCGTGAGATGAGCGGAAGATTTTTCTCTCGAGGGTGAT
>CABFOW010005484.1:0-21506 GCA_902141385.1 Timema californicum | reverse complement strand
GTCTTACTACCCGTTCGGGTTATACGCACTTACGCTAATGTGTAATGGTAGGGTGATTGTGAGATGAAATGAAGGACCTACAGCTTAACGTGGAATCCGAACCACGGTGGAGGCCTGGCATTCCCCACATTCACAAGATATCTTGTCAGAGGTGAAGGAAGGGTTTAGTAATCAGATAAATCTGTGCCGGGACCTGGGATTGAACCCCGGCCGCCAGCACAGAAGTCTGACACCTTACCCCTAGACCGCCAGGTCACCAACGCAATTTTACTTCCTCTTAGCTACACTTTTAAACTTTATCACTTAAATAGCCCCTTTATTTAAAAATAATGTTAGCAATCAACTATCACAATACTGCCTTCGGTGGCCGCGCGGTCTAGCGCGCTAAATTCATCTCGGACTAGACTGCTGAAGACGGGGAGATCAGGGCTTGATCTCAGTCGATTGCATTGAGGGAGGTTTTCCTAAATAGTTTTTCACTCTCCCTCCACGCAAATGTGGGTCTATTTCCTCTAAATATAGCCTTCCTAATCCCTAATCCATTAGTGTAATTGGTACATAGACGTATAATCTGAACAAGTAGTAAGACGCGGTGCTAAAAACCTAGAACAATATCATTTTTACTTCAACATATTATAGAGAAAATATTGTAACTTTTTAACATCAATATTTTGTTGGATAGTGATGTTTTATGTACTTACAAAGTAAATAAAGTGGGTCTTTCAATTCTGACTGCACCCATCTCATATTTGTTTGTACTTGAGCTAAGCCGATAGCTTCTGTTCAAAATTGATATTTATACTATCAAGCAGAAGTACCCGATGTTACTATCTGCAACGCTTTTCTTTGCTTCAAACAGACAGAAAAAGAAACTATTCATTTTATTTATTCCGACCCTGATTTTATTAATTTAAAATACCTAATCCAAATTTTAAAGTTCTGGCTTCGAGGTCCACAAGTTAGTGCACAGGGGTTACTAATTATTAAATTTCAGACCTCTGCTTGCGGTAGATTTCGCGCAATGCTCATGGCAGACACACAAACTCTTTATTTTATTAATGTAGATATAGTTATAACTCGAGGCCAAATCGTGAATTTGATTCCAGCCTTACAACTAAGGCTAACTGATAAATGTTTATGTTAATTCGAAATTTTTCGAAAATGGCTCTACAATTTGGCTCAAATTAATATTTTAAAAATAGTTTTACGTGGTAAATAACACATTTTTGTTATTCTAAAAAAAATAATACTTTAAAGTTGATTTATTAACGATGGATCAATCCTCGTAATTTTTTAAAATTCTTTTCCAAATTAATATTTTATGGGTGTTTTATATAACTATCAAACTATATATATTTTTTATAAAGACAAATAAATTAAGAATATGCATAGTTTATTGATAAGCGATTTCAAAAATTAAAATAGACTGAATAATAAAGTATATTTAATAAATGAGTCGTACTATTTATTTGACTAGTACGTTGAACTTCAAGGAACCTTAAAAATAACAAATTAATTAATTGATAAATATTAATTAATTATAAAATATTGATTAATATGAAATAATCCCCAAGCCGAATCTAAGTTTAAATAATTTTGTTATTATAATTATGTTTTTGCCGATAGTATTAGTTTAATTTATATAATGTTGTATTGCACACATATTCAGAAAATCAAGAATTGAAACATGAAATTAGATTATTATAGATTTTTGATATATTTAGTGTACACAATGTTTCAAATTAATAATAAATGTGTAATTTATATGCCAACATTTTTTGTTGAGAAATGTTGTAATGATTAAAATTGTTTTTTTACAAACCCATCTTGACAAATTTTCTAAAAAAAGTACAATTTTACGATCCTTCGAGGGATATACGCATATTTGCATTATTAGGGTAGGGTTGCGGAAGGTAAAAATTAGTATGAATGTACCCGAATTTGCGTGTAGGGAGAGTAGAAATTTATTTAGGTATAAAAATTCCCTTTCACCCAGCTGTAATTTGAGCCTTAACCTCTCCATAACTGGCAAACCATACCAGACACCTTAGCCCACGTGCTCATTATTGAAAGTAGGGATGAAACTAATTCCTCAAATATATTGTTCAAAGTACTGCCTTCTCTCTCCAAATATTATTATTTTAAATTACCAATTAATTGGTTTCCCAACTTTTGTTTTCAATATAGTCATAAATTGACCATACTTTTCCGATCATTCAGTAAGTTCAGTTTGAATTGATATCCGTTCCCTTCTTGAAATTGATCTGTATTTATTAAATTCATATTTCAAGTTCTATTTCAGTATTCGATCAAGACAAGAAACACTTTCAACGCAAATGTATATAAATGGTACGACACAATTGTAAATATTTTCTAAAATAATTTACTATAGTTTATGACAAAATTTTCAAAAACCATTTATCAGTAAATTAATACCATAGTAAGTCATCCTTAGAAAAACAACCAGATAATTATGATAGGCAAAAAACTATTCAGATATAAATTTTGAAAAAATTTATATAGCCATTTTCTAAAAATTACAAATTTAAAACAATATGTCACTTGTAAACAACTTTCAAAAGATTAAAAAAAATATAAAAACCAACACATAACCTTATTTACCATGTATGACTAAATATAATTACTTATTTTCAACAAGCATGTTGAAGAGATTACCAAAAAATGTATAATTTAAAAAAATTAGTCATTTGTAAACCACCCTTAAACATTTACCTCCGAAAAATTAGTATAAAGTGCTAATTGTCATGTCAAACACTCCACAGATATTAATTTTAAACAAAATCAATAAAAATAGTTTCAAAATATTTCAAATTTTTAAATATAGCTTCCAGTAAAATACCTTTAATCTTATAACTGAAATAAACTTCATGATTTGGTTTTGATTATATAGCATCTAAATAACAGATTTATAAGAAATCTTTTGAACCATTTTGGTTATGGCTTCAGAGACAGAGACAAACAGACGGACTGTAAAACAAAAATAATTGAATGAAATCACTTATTTGGTTCTGGGGGCCAATAAAACGCCAAGCTTTATCAGAATATATTCAATGATTAACCTATGTAGTTTCAATATTAGTCATGAAGATAGTTGATTTGACTTTTATAGTTTTTTAAATGCACTTATAATTTATAGTAAGTACTCTTAAACGTAGTTCAATATTTTAAAAGTGTAACACCTTTATTTTATTAATATCTTTGCATTATTTTTAACACAAATATTTATTTAACTAGTATACTATTTAAAAACCTGCATTTATTAATTTATATTAATGAGAATGTTCTTTTAACAATTGTAATGATATTGATTTGGATTAATTTAAATTATGTAAAAAGTCATGGATGACGGTAAATCTTATTTAAAGTAATATATGTAGAGTATCCTTTTAAGATTCATCCATGAAGAAACAAGCGCTTCTCAGAAACAATGTGAAAAGGATTTCACCCCTAAACTATATTTTTATACCATCTTTCTTGTTAAAAGAATAACTGCGTCAATTCTTGTTAAAAGGAACAACTTCATAGTATTTGGCAGAAGACGCCATTTCTCTATACCAATAAGAAGCTAGCCTTCCCAAAACCTGTCGCCAGGACTCTTTCTATTAGTTGGACTTTACACTCTTGAAAAGGGGAGAGAAAGGCAAGGGGTATGTTATATATAAACCATTGTGCGTATGTTTAAGGCATCTCCGGGATCCAAACATCAACACCGAGATCCCGCTCACGCACAAGTCGGTCTAACACAGTATAATATAAATCACATCAATATCACAAGTGTGCAGTGATATAAAACATTTAATTGAAATATGTATAAGTAATTTACAGGTGAAATTTAAATAAACCATGTGTGAAATAATAGCCATCAAAATTTCTCTTTCTTTAATTATTTTAATATACCGATTTAATTAGTGCTCGAACACGCAGCTATATACAGCTGATTAAACGGTATCTTTTCCGCACAGTGGTGATAGGCGCTCGATCACGGAGCTTTAGACAACCTATAAATCATCACAGCATTATATCAGGGAATTAATCCGTAGTGTTTCAATCGACGCCCAAAGCGGGGTGATTGATACCGATAGTATTATAATCGACGCCCAAAGTGAGGCGCGATAAATATATATTATTACACATTATGTAAATTATGTCTTTATAAGAGAACGTTAAAATTGTAATGCATAAAATTGACACCTTTGCGGCTTATCGAATGAAGAATCTCAGTGCTAAATGTAAGGATCCTGGTTCGATTCCAATTTGAATTCACAGCTTATGCATATGTTTACCTTGTGCCAGAGTAGGATATTTGTGATAAGGGCACTGTCTGAGATAAAGTGTTCTGTTTCTCATGCTTCACGTTTTAACAAAGGTCTGGGCTAACCGAATATTAACACTAATGGGATAGATACAAGGAGGCTATAACTTAGAATAAATGTAACCCCATTAGTGAGGAAGGAGGGTGATAAACGAATCAAAAAAACAAAAATAAACTAGAGATGGATCAAATCTTATATTTATCAAATCCTTATCTCAAATCCAACTCTTATATTTTCTTTTCAATCAAGAATTCAGATTATAGTCCTCGAGTTTTTAAAAATTTACAATTTTAGAATTTTTAGCACCGCATATTAATAACTGTTCAAGTTATACGTCTATGTACCAGTTGAACAAATGGGTCAGATATTAATAAGGTTATACTTACAGTAAATGCACGCGCATTTGCGTTAAAAACCATTTTAGAAAAACTACTCTCAGTGCACCCGACCAGGATAGAATTCAGATCTCCCCGTCTTTGGCAGTCTAGTCCAACATGAGATTAGTGCGTTAGACCGAAGCAGGCTATAGTGTTAGTTAAAGGAAGAGTATTCAAAATTGAATTTTAATAAAAAGCTATTTAAGGCTCGGTACTAATGAAAAAAAATATTGTTTTATTTGTCATGTCTATTACTTCATAAAAATTAAAGAGAACACTTTTTTTATTACCAAAATTAATTATATTAATACAGTTTTTCCTTTTTTGTTACGCTTTCAACTACACAAGTCTATATAATTCCTTTTAACAATGGTTTAAAATTGTTACATCAAGTCAAGGTCTTTATAATGGTATTCAAGATACTTTTTTGATATCTTTACTCATCTCGAATCCCTCGAGTACCATAGGAATCGAAGGACTCGTGGAATTAAGCGCCTCACTTATAAAAATAAATAAAAAATAAGTAAATCCGATCATGATTAAAACCCGGATCTCACAATCCTCGGCAATCCAACATATTGTGAGACTGACACCTTATACCAAGCGACCACTGGGGTAGTTCTCAAGTTTAATTAAATCAGAGACTAGTTATAATTTTTTTACATCTTTTTACACAGCTTTGTGATCAAGAACTCAAAGGCATCAGGCTCGCAATATACAATAAAACAAATTTCAGTGTTTTCTTTAACCTGTTCGGACTAACCGTATATTTTTGAAAATATTTTAGGGCTGAGGAAGGTAGAATTTTGAGAGAAATGTAGACAAATTTTCGTTAAGAGAGAATGGAAAACCATTTGGAGAAGACGGCCTCGGGGATTTAAATCTCTACCTCCCTATTACCAACCAACCAAACCAAACATGGTTGATGGCTTAACTCACTATGCTAACAAAGGCTCACAAAGTAATTGTTTCCAAACTACTTGGTGGTCAAGGTTCGAATTTCGTTCGGGTGTATTGGGGAGAAGTTTTATACATATGGTTTATCACTGAGATATCTTCATCCTTTCTCGACACTTCTGAAGATACATACATAAATATTTTATACCCAATCATAATAATATTTTTACTAGAATAATTTAAAAAATCTATCTAGCCTTTCTCTATTAAATACATCCTTTTTATTAAAAAAAAATCCTCTTCTTGTCTCCTCAAAGCGAATAATTTCATAATTTGAACAGACATGGCCTACTTAAATCCCATTGAAGGTACAATTTATATATATATAAAAAAAAGGATCACTGAATTCTTAAAAATTAAATTCACTGAAATAGTAGACATTATTTAAACCGGCCACTGCGATAAATAAAACTCCACAGACTCGGAAAAGAATTTTGTAATATGAAAACAGTCAAACGTGTCGAGAATGTGAATTTGTGGAATTCGATATCGGCTCTTTCCTCCTCACAGGACGTACTATACATCACTATATTATATATGTGTGTATGCATGCATGCATTTATGTATATATGAAGCGAAAATAAAACGAAAAAGACGAGCTCCACCCCAAAAAATGGCGTAATACAAGATTCTCATTGAAAATTAACCACTCTAAATGTATCGTCGTAGAATATTAGAATTTAAGCGCCGTAACAGCGAACTATGTATAAAGCCGGTAGTTTTGTTTTTTATGCGTGACATAAAAAAGTGTGTGTACTTAACCTTATTTATGACACCATGTTGGATGTTTTTAAGGCTCATTATGTGGACGTTTTGATGTGTTCGTCCCCACCCTTCGCCTACTTCAAACTACTACAGTTGATATCCGCGACAAGTATTAAATTCTTCATCTCATCCAAATGGTAGTTTCATTGCCCTCCCCTTCCCGTCTCACTTCCTACCCCTCTCCAACGCTAAGTATAAAAAGTAAAGAGTGTGACTCGTAATTTTAAAATGGTGACATTACCCGTAGCATTTCAGTTATACCTCTGGTTTATTCCAGATGGCTTGTTTCAACCGGACTGTCGGCCAAAACTTTGCTTTCGAGCCATCAGGGAAATGCTCAGTGGCCAAGCGTGATAATAATTTTTTGGGAGAGTCATGGACACTCATATAGGGACACACTTAACTATGTAAAAAGTGGGATTTTTATGAAGTTGTATAAAATATTTTTGGCAGACGACTACTACTACTACTACTACTACTAGTAGTAGGGTGACCTGGCGGTCTAGGGGTAAGGTGTCAGCCTTCTGTGCTGGCGGCCGGGGTTCAATCCTCGGTCCCAGCACAGATTTATCTGATTACCAAACCCTTCCTTCACCTCTGACAAGACATCTTGTGAATGTGTGGAATGCCAGGCCTCCACTGTGGTTCGGATTCCACGTTAAACTGTAGGTCCTCCATTTCATCTCACAATCACCCTACCATTACACATTAGCGTAAGTGCGTATAGCCCGAACGGGTAGTNTACTACTACTACTACTACTACTACTACTACTACTACTACTACTACTACTACTACTACTACAAATAATATTATTTATTTATTTTTTGCTATACCTTATGTGAAATATCTAATTTTTTATCTTAATATTTTTCCTTTTAAATGCAATTTTCGTTCAAAAGACAAAGCTTCAGTAGAATTTTTTTTTTTAACAAAAAGTCAACTGAATCGAAAGAGTCATTGTTAATGTCTACACCGCCTTCCAATTTATTCTACGGTACATTCACTAAATATACCCTCTTTATATATTACAATACGAAATCTAAAACAACCCAATAAAAAAATGATATTCACAATTACAAAAATAAACTAATCTACACTGAAATAAGCCCTTATATATATGGTTAGAACGTGACACTTGTCAGGGATAGCTGGCTCCTCTGGTCGCCTTCAGAGGCTGAGATGAACAGTTGCGCGCGCATTACCCTCTGCCGCTCAGCAGGCTTGATCCTCTGGATGCGTTAGAATGAAAGAAAGGTATCAACCTATTTTGCCAGAAGGAACTGACACATTTGCTTCGCGCGCTTGCTAAAATTGCACTACACTTTACTACAGCAGACCCATGGCTTCTTTGGTGCTGACTGATAGCTCACAGCTGACAGCTTTGAAAAGCTACCAGACCAAACTATGTATCCCTACGTCAAACCATATGATCTGCAAAAACATGTGTTTAGCAGCTGTCAGTCAGCACCAAAGAAGCCATAGGGCTACTGTACTTAAGTGTTAACGCAATAATTCTCCAATGCCATAGAGTAGTTAAATATAAATAAGTCTCTCAAAAGGTTTATGTTGTTTTTCCTTAAACCTCCTAGGATAAATGTTTGTACAACAATGATATATATCCATTTTAGACTCGATAGTCAATATTAACATTTTGTATTGATCAAAATTTATAAATGAGGGATTTAATAGCAATGCGATGACCTGATGATGTACAACACCTAATAAAATGTCAAAAATTCTAGCTGGAAGTTGAAAATTGAATACGAAGTGTTGAACCTTGTGGACCCAATATCTAATTTATTTTTGGTCCAAACATACAAACGAGTACATTAATTCTTTAAAAATTAAATTATAAAATATAAAACCAGGACTTAATTTTTTTTACAATGTATAGTGTAAGTTATGCTTGGGTTTGCTAGTATATACTATTTAGTTTTACATATATTACGAGTTTTGAATACATATCTCCATTTTAAAATAATAGAGCGAAAAAAGTTCGTGTGGAGTTCCGTACTATTTATTATTCTAGCGTTAGAGAATAATATTAGTGAAACGCAAGAGAGTAGGGAAGAGTTGACATTATACAATACAATGCAGCTATTAGAATAGGCAGATTACATTTGGGTAATAGTAAGGAATGTGTGGTAAGAAATGCAGAGATTTTATTAGAGCCTAGCTAGGAAATAGGTTGTGAAAAGAACGCTAAAAGGCTAAGTATGATGACACAGAGAAACAGATTGGGGACAATAATTTAGATAGTATTGCAACCAACATATAATTTGAAAGGGTTAATGAGTTTAAATATTTGGGAACAATTTTAACTATTAATAATGATATTATAGTGAAAATTAGGAAAATAATTTACTCGGGAAATGCATGAGATTACTCGGTCACTAAGTTGTTGACATCTCGCCTGCTTTCAAGGAATATAAAACTCAGATTACACAAAATAATAGTTTTACTGGTTGTTCTATATGTGTGTGAAACTTGAACACTGGTTTATTACTTAAATGATAAAAAAAATAGTATGGCGCAATGCACAGACTTTCTATCTCTTTCTATAAACTCGTAAGATTTCTGATTAAATATTTTTATTTCTGATAGTACTACAAATTCCTTGCCTTTTTTTAAAAAAATAGTTTCGGCTCTAACCTGAGTTATAGACAAGCAAATAAACAGATGGACGACATTGTGAAAACAACTTTTAAAATTTCGATTTCCGGTTAAAATTTTAAAATTTTATTAGTTGTTGCACATCTTCAAGTCATCGCATTGATATTTAATTATTCATTTATACATTTTGACCAGTAAAAGAATGTAAATATTGACTTTTGAGTCTAAAATGGAGATAGATCACTGCTGTACAAACATTTCTCCTAAGAGGTTCAAGGAAAAATAACAAACTCTTTTTAGATACTTATATTTAAATACTCTATGGCATTGGAGAATTATTGCGTTAATACTTAAGTAGTATATGTTTACAACTAAAGCTCACAAATATGTATTAGTATTCGCAAATATCTCAGAAACTGTTGCTTTTATAAAAATATATGTCAAATAAAAGTTTTTTATTTCTAATAGTCCTACAATTTTGCAATGATAAGTTGTTTAGTATCTCAAATAGTTGTGAAGATACGGAAATAAACGATTCTGTAAAGTACCCTAAAAATCATTTTCATGGAAAAATGAAAATAGCCAGTTTATTTATAATCTTAATCAACGCCTAGATATGACTTTTAATCAAAATAGTTTGAGCATATTTTGAGAAAACCTAATTTTTCTCTTTTCGCACCTTATAAAACTACTCTTAATTTTAAGTTTTAATAGACATACAGACAGACGGCATTGCAAAGACTACTTTTTAGGGTTCGGGGGGTCATGAGACGTCGACATCCATCAACATTTCAGGTGAGAATTTTTTTACGGTCGCAATACTTAAACTTTAATGCCCAAAAAGTTAAAAAATATATATAATTGAGTATACATTGAATAGTTATTGATTTTATAAAAATATGTTTCGAATAAAATATTTGTATTATAAATATATATACATATTTGTAATGCTAAGTAATTCCATTTCTCAAATAGTTTCGGAGATATTATAAAAAATGTTAATTTACGCATCAGACCGGAGCCCTTAAAGTCATTTTGTAGAAATATTGAGAGTAGCCATTTTGTTTGTAATATTTATTAATGTTTATAAATGAAATTTAATCAAAATCGTTAGAGCCAATTTTGAGAAAATTGACTTTTTCTCTTTTTGCCCTTCAGTAAACTACCCTTAATTTTAGGGGTAGATATCCAATTCCAAAATCCCTCGGGACGACCATATGAAAACCCTAGATATCAAGTTTTAGCTCAATCGGTAAAATAGTTTAGGCTCTAGTTGGAGGTACAGACAGACAGACAGACCGACAGACGGAAATTCAAAAAACCCTTTTTCGGATTCAGGGAGTCATGAAACGTAAAGATTCATCAAAGTCTCGAGTTCGATTTTTTTGACGATCACCATACTTTCTATACCTGTAAGATAGAGAGAAAGTAATAATTAGTGTTTTAAAACAAGTTGCTAAGGATGATATTTGGTTCATAAAAGGATGCAGATACTGGGGAGTGGAATCGGTTACATAATGATGAGTTACATAACCGGTACCTATCACGAGACATTGCTAAATCTCGCAGATTATGGTGGGCAGGACATGCAGCGTGAATAGGAAAACCGTGCTTAGGTTATTGATCGGCAAACCCACTGAGAAGATACGAATGGGAAGACCTGAAAGCAGATGGGGTATAACATTAGGATGAATCTGAAAGAAATAGGGATATGTGGCGTACTTTTATAGGCGCCAATGAACTTTCGATTTATTAATACCATAAAGTAAGTAAGTGAAATTGGGACTTCACCTTTCCCAGGAATAAATAAACTGTCAGGAGATTGTATTATTTGTTTGATCTTTAATTAATCTAGTTTGCAAGCTGTGTGCCAATAAAATAAGTTTGTTCAGCCAATGCACAATGCATACAACTAATAAAATAAAACAAACCGGGGTATTTTATAAAAATCATGACAAATTGTAGTTTACATTTTATTTGTTTAATTGTGTATGTGAATATAACATATTTAAAAAACCACAAAAACAATCAATGATAACATTCTTCTTCTTCTTAAATCAACAATTCTGAGGTTGGTTTAAGGTGATTTCTACCAATTCGGATCTGAGCATGCACTCATCCCTTCAGTTGGTTGGTTCTGCCTCCACCAACTGGTAGAAATCCCATGTACTAGGAGTGTTCATGAAGTGTGATGGCTTCCCATTGCCTTCCACACTGATTTCCTTTGAGCAAGCTTGAAAGAACTTGCTTATTTTAACAGTAAGTTATTATCACATACCTTTCAGGGCTCTTTTATATGCCACAACTGACATGGGACCGGTGGCTTTACTTCTCCTCCAAAAAAAGTTGTGCATATGATTTTTATTGCTCTAGAAGAATCCGTCGACCACAGTTATGTTTGAACCCACGAACATCGAGTCCTGAGGTCAGCCCCTTATCCCAAGACCATGAAGATCAACAATGATAACATAAAATACATAAACATAAGATAGTGAATCAAATTTTTTTTTTATTAATTTAAAGTCTAGCTTTCATAATGGGAGCTACTCGTTATTTTTTAAATTTGGAGATGTTTATAGAATCATTGAAATTCTTCTAATAATCCACAGTAAGAAAATTTTAATGTTGTTTGGAAGTATTTGACAAAGTTGTCCTAAATAAGCATTGATAAATTTAAATACAGTCAAGAATGAAAGTTTTCAGACGGATCCATGAGCGCGTAGCCCGCGTCAAAGAGGTATCACCGTGGGCCTGGGATAGCGAAACGTTTCCAACCAGTGTGCCACTTAAAGACTATATGAATTTTGAACTAGTTTCGGGAAGGATGGCACGAGTATGCATACTACCATTTATACCAGCTAGCCCTAATGATCGTTCAGTTCAATTAACCTTACTTACCCAACTGGAACTTGTGACTAAATACACCTGTGAAAATAATTCCAAATGTCTTTTGACTCTATATTTGGGTCTTTATAAGCCAGTTCATCTACTTATCATGTACTGGGTGGATCTCCATCAACGTAGGATTCTGCAGCCAAAGTTGCACATAATTATATTTTGCAATGATACGTGTAATTGGATCGTTAATTGATGGCATTGTCATTCCTGACTTGTGGTAAGCGTTCTATGGTGATAACACAGTCAGACAAATCATTACAGTGATGAAGTTCAGATGTGTGGTTGATACACATATTTTCACCTTAGTCGTTCTTAAAAATGTATACTTTCAGTATTACTCTGAAAAGCATGGAAATTTGTACCTTAGCATTTATAATAAAGTATAGGAGCCACGAGATAAATTTAATTATACTGGCACATATGGACATTTGAATGAACTTCATTTGACAATGAAAAAGTGGGATCTCCTGAAAAAGATGAAAACATTTGATGAACAGGAGGAGAACTGAAACCTACACTTTGAATGTAATTTCAATACATGAGGATGATAGAAAGTTTGTTGCTGTTCTTGAGATCTGTCAGGACTGCTAATTGTAATGTGCATCTTTCCTCGCTAACAGACTTCGTAAAATACTTCTTGGCATTAGACTTAACAAATTATTGAGGAATTATCGCTTGGTACCTTGCTGACATGATAGGTCTGAAAGAATATGATCCTGAAATTTGGTACGAGTTTGAATAAAAGGGGAATTGGGTAGTAAATAAGTAAAAACTACCCGTTAGGGATCTAGACTCTGACGAGGCCCTAGAGAATCAAAACAGAGCAATGAAAATCGTGAGAGGACTGGTTGGAATAACACAACAACTAAGTGCTCTGGATAGTTTTTTTATTAACAGCACCTGAGCTCCAAAGGGTATCAAGACAAATACTGAGAATGGCAGGTATTTCATCCCAACTGGAAATTATGAAGCACCATCTCAATAAAGAAACAGCAGTTAAAGCCCAAGATGCAGCTATTTTAATATTACATAATGAACTGGAGTGTAATGGAAATACTTTTAAATATGAGGGTCCCAAGATCATAAACCTAGCAACAAAATCTATATTCAGCGACACAATACCAGTGGATATTAGCCGAATTGAAACATTACGCATGAAGTTGTATGAACCAATCAAGTCAGAAAGATTTATTAATGTATCAGTCAGTATTTGGGCACCTATAAAAAGTAACAGACTAAATCTATGCTCTACCAACAAAAATGAACAAAAGAAAAGTTTGCTAGATCCATCACGAAGTTGAGTGCGGATTGTTCCATACTTGCATGACTTCTATTTATAACATGATCTCAACGAGAAGTAGGCCTACGCATGACCTTAAGTAAGTATGAAATATCGGTTGCACCCCGATCCATGTTTACACATGATAGAACAATGCAATAAATATCAGTAAAAAGTAAATTAATTCATATTTTGAAATCTCTTCCGGAACCAGCCTCAACAAATACCTTACTATCTGTTTCAGCACCTCAATCAAGTAGCTGTATTGAAATTGTGAGCGGAATGGCAGAATTGCAGGCTCTTGATAAACCGATTACAGTGAAAACCTGTGTATTTTGGTACGAGTTTGAATAAAAGGGGAATTGGGTAGTAAATAAGTAAAAACTACCCGTTAGGGATCTAGACTTTGACGAGGCCCTAGAGCATCAAAACAGAGCAATGAAAATCGTGGGAGGACTGGTTGGAATAACACAACAACTAAGTGCTCTGGATAGTTTTTTATTAACAGCACCTGAGCTCCAAAGGGTATCAACACAAATACTGAGAATGGCAGGTAGTTCATCCCAAATGGAAATTATGAAGCACCATCTCAATAAAGAAACAGCAGTTAAAGCCCAAGATGCAGCTATTTTAATACTACATGATGAACTGGAGTGTAATGGAAATACTTTTAAATATAAGGGTCCCAAGATCATAAACCTAGCAACAAAATCTATATTCAGCGACACAATACCAGTGGATGTTAGCCGAATTGAAACGTTAATCATGAAGTTGTATGAACCATTCAAGTCAGAAAGATTTAGTAATGGGTCAGTCAGTATTTGGGCACCTATAAAAAGTAACAGACTAAATCTATGCTCTACTAACAAAAACGAACAAAAGTAAAGTTTGCTAGATCCATCACGAAGTTGAGTGCGGATCGTTCCATATTTGCATGACTTCTATTTATAACATGATCTCAACGAGAAGTAGGCCTACGCACGACCTTAAGAAAGTATGAAATATCGGTTGCACCCCTATTCATGTTTACACATGATAGAACAATGCAATAAAGATCAATAAAAAGTAAATTAATTCATATTTTGAAATCTCTTCCGGAACCAGCCTCAACAAATACCTTACCATCTGTTTCAGCACCTCAATAAAGTAGTTGGATTGCAATTGTGAATGGAATGGCATAATTGCAGGCTCTTGATAAACCGATTACAGTGAAAACCTGTGCAGATCTTATTGACGTGTCCACCCAAAAGATAAAAAATAAATAAAAATACTGGCAAGATGATGCACTTTATATGGTTTTTGACACCTATTTTTAGAGGAATTAATCAATAATACTACTCGATCCAAGAGGCTCCATAGTTGTGTAGCAACACAGTACAAAATATGTGACACTACTGTCATTTCAAAGATCAAAATGAAGAAGCTATTGTCACACATTCGTATCAAGGAAGAATTAACCACTTAATTTGCAGACAAGATGCTCTGTTATGCTAATAGATGTGTTGTTGCATGGCCTACTAAAATTTATGCTACACATTGCTCCCTAGACTGTTTGAGAATAGCCACAAAGAAACCAACACGAAAATCAAACTACATGTCATCAACGCCAAAGTCAGAGGATCAGATAAACTACTGGTATTTGCATGAGACATGGATGTTTTAGTTCTTCTAGTGAGACGCTATCCAACAGTTTCAGACGACACATTATTTGTGCCAATATAAGGCGAAGCAATTGCAGTGAAAAACATATTTGTATCACTGGGAGCCCTCAACGTATCTGCATTGCCTAGGTTTCACGATTTTTAAGATTGAGACTCAACCGGAAGTTTGATTGGGAAGGGAAATTGGTCTTACTGAAAATCATTTACTTCAGCAAGTAAAGAAGAACTTATTTCCTTACAGAAGCTTGGCACCAGTGACTCATTACCTGATAATGTTGTTTCTGGTTTATTAGGTACATCCCACAATAACATCATTTGCAGAACTACGATAGTGTATGTTTACTGCCAAGCAAACCACTAGAGATAGGTTACCTCCAACTAGGGGCTTCCTTATATCTGCATTTAGGTGAGCTAGCTTGCCTTTGTGTGGTCAAAAGATGATGAATCAAAGCAAGTCATTCCAAATCTGGTTGGACATGGATGGAGTATGGAAGAGGGAGTTCTCACCCCTGTCATGTTTGAAGAACCGTGTGCTCCAAAGTCCATTATGAATTTGATCAAACGTACGTGTATGAAGAACCGGTGGTCACCACCTTGAAAATGTTTAGCAAACAATTTGCCTTACACAGAAATGTGCAGGTGCAATGACGGCGAATCCATTTGCGATAATTTGTATTCGCCTGACTACACAGACGGAGATAGTGAGGTAGCTGATGAGACTAATTAGTAATTTGCACTTGTGGATATTGTACACATTCTATATCACAAACATTTGGTAAAGCATTGAATAATTATTAAATTGTATAATATTCCAAGAAAATAATCTTGATAAATCTCAATAAATGACCGTTTACATGACCAGCAGGAGTACTAAATTCGTTTAGTTCAAAATAGCATTCAAATTACTGGGTTTTCACAATACATACTAGGAACACTTCTTTTAGCTCCTAAAATACCTTTCTAACAAGTTATAAAAAAATTAAATCTCTTAAATAGCGACCGATATACGGCTGTTTTTTTATATTGTGATGATGGTCATCTTGAATGATGTCACCAAAGTCACACCTGTGAGGGTGTCACCACAAAATATATTTAATTATTTACTTTTATTGATTAGAAGACACTTTTCATTTCTTCCCTTTATTTTACTTGCCATGGAGGCTTTTTTTTTGCACACATCGCTCCCGGACAATTATTAATTCCTTCTCTCTCAACAAAAGATTTTTCATTAGTGCGTTTAGCACAAAGGTTATTAACGTCTTTATAAGGGGTAGGAATGGAAAGGGTAGTTTGAGGGAAAGTATACCAAGATTATAGTGGAGAGAGTATTTGAAAACCATAGCGATATATTGAATGTGGAATATCTTCCCCAGTGCACTACGCTGAGAATCTAACCTCCCCGTCAATAGCAATTATGGCTATTGCGAGCTTGACGCCTTAGACCGCGTGGCCATCTGTATTTAGTGTAGTAATTCAAATAAATAACACAATGAATTACGTCATATACAGTAGCCCCGTGGCTTCTTTGGTGTTGACTGACAGTTCACAGCTGACTTCTGACAGTCAATATTTAGGTATATACCTACATTTTGACTTTCGGAAGTGACAGCTGCTAAACACATGTTTTTGTAGACCATATGGCTCGGCGTAGGGATACATAATTTGGTCTGGTAACTTTTCAAAGGTGTCAGTCAGCACCAAATAAGCCATGGGGCTACTGTACCTTAGCTAAGTTGGTAACGCGTCTACCAAGCGAACTAAGGGTCCCGGATTTGACTTCTTACATGGCATTAAAATGTATCATTGGTGAAACTGAGGCTTTTCTTCCACTACACAATGATGATTTAACAGTCGGGGATTGGGTGCTGTGTTTGTCCTAGAATAAAGTTTGATTGTAGGTCATGTGCTGATTTAATCAGTCGGTTAAGATTGTGAACGTTAAATACCCTATATTATAACTAAAACATTAAAAATAATTGATTTGATTTGTTTTAAACACAGTTATAAGTATAATTAATATTGAATCACGTCCGAATATTTTTTTCAACCTCACTAGAAAATAGACCCCAAACTAAATTAAGTTTCTGTGACGGTCCTGTAACATTATTGGGACACGTGACTCACCTACGACAGTGGCGTGGAGCGAAAAGTGACCTATGCGCGATGAATGCAAAGTGGCCAAAGCTGTCATGCCACATAAAACTAACGTGTGTCTCTTTTTTTGTTGTTCTTTTTCTGCTCTCTCTCTACAACTCTTTATCTATTTCTCCCTTCATCCCTAAATATCCTTCTCCCCCCTTGTTTATTAATACTGTCACACACAAGACCATGTATATAACATTTCCACACCCTTGAAATGTATTTTACATGCCCGCTTCAACTATCTACTCTTCGTCCACACTCCTTAAATTTAATGATTTTTTGTTTTATTTTAGCCATAATTGGTCTCAAAAGTGGTCTGCTGAGTAAAATTTATTAAATACAGCTATAATATATAATTATATGCAATTTATTTAAATGAGAGATGGGTTGAATCCTATATTTATCGAATCCGAAATTTAAATTTTATTTTGAATATCCCATCCAAATTCGAATCCTTTCATCCTTTAAAAGTTTTAATTTCACAGTGAAAATAGTTAAAATTGAATTTAAAAATAAAGTTGTTTAAGGCTTGGTGCCACTGACAAATGATATTTTGTTTGCCATGTCTATTTTGTCATAAAAAACAAAGATAACACTTTTTTTAATAAATTAATTATACTTATTAATACAATTTGACTATTTTTTATGATTACATTACGCTCCCAACTTTACACGTCTATATAAAAAATATTTGATCAATTGCTTATAACTGTTATTTGAAGTCAATGTCTTCATAATTGTATTGGAGATAATTTTGAGATTTTTAAGAATCTAGAATATCCTAAATAACATGGAATAGAGGGATTCATGGAATCAAGGCCTTGAGCATTCAATCTCTAATTTAAATACTTTTTTTTTTGTATTTATCCTTAAAAAAATTGTTCAAGTTATTTAACTCGAAATAGTATTGACACAATTTGTTTGATAGTTTTTTGCTTATTTTTCTTCGTGTGCATCATCCATTTGCACTCAACGCATTAAATTACGTTAATGGGGCGTAGGTAGAATTGAGAGAGAGTGTAACCTAACTTGTGTAGAGGGAGATTGGTAAAACCATTATGAAAAACCTACTCATTACATCCAGCTGAGATTCAGAACCAGACCTTTACGTAGTTGTCAAACAAAACCAAATGCCCGTTGATGCATATTAAATGATTCCTTCAGTACTGGAATCGAACTAGGGTTCTCTATACTTGTCATCGATTTTCTGAGTAATTACTCAGCTATATGGAAGGGCTATATATATATATACACATTAGCACCATATCTTACTACCCTTACTACCCATTCGTGCTATATGCTTATGAACTAATTATGCTAATAGTTTTTAAGAATGAGGAAGGTTATATTTAGAGGAATGTACTCGCATTTGCGTGGAGGTAGAGTGGAAAACAATTTTGGAAAAAATACCCTTGGTACAGCCGACTGAGATTCGAACCTCAATCTACCCGTCATCGGCAGTCTTGTTTTCTGCAAGAGTGATGACTTAGACCATACGGCCACCGAAATGGACGGGAAGGTTGGTAATAGAAAAAAAGAAAGATATATCCTCTTATTGTACATAGAAAAATACTATAGAGTGGTAACTACCCTTTCTTGCACTCCCTTATTTCCTCCACAGCCCACCCTTGTATTCAAGTTTATCTCTCGGTAAAGTGTTTCACCTCCCTCTAGAACAACAACATATTCCCCAGTCCTCCCCCCTCCTATTCCCTGTAATATGTAAGCTAGTATAATGTAACTGGAAGAAATAAAGGGTCTCTATCAGCTCTTTTAAAAGTGGTTTTATGCTTGTAGTTTCTTCCCCTCTAGGGGGACAGCTTTGAGAAGAATAACGATTTGTAAGATATGAATTTTGTCGTGTTGACATTTTATCAACTGAAGGGGTTTGCCATGAAATGATTAATGAGTTAATAATTTGATATACTCGTATTATTAGAAGAATGTTCATTAAAAACAAAATAAATTAGCATATTTAATTTTTAGGTACGGTATTTCATGTGTATTTTATGAACTAACAGATCTTTATCATTTTAAGAATTACATACCGACTTAATTCTAGAACAAATTACAGCATCCAATCCCATGGCCGTCAAATAATCATTGTGAGAGAAGAAGTCCCATTTACACTAATGATACAATTTTTGATCATGCCGTGAAAAGAACCCGAGACCCTCGAGTCAAGAATGCAGACGTACTACAGACTGAATTAACGTGTTGAACATAACTTTCAGTATGTTATTTCCTATATTGTGGATAATATCGTTGTGTTATAAATGATTTTGACTAAATTTTGTAATTATTTTCAGATCTCTGAGTGGACGTGGCTATTCGCGATATTAGCAAGGTTGATCACGATTTGATACACCCGGGGATTGAGGAATAAAGCTGGGAATAAAGCTATAATCCATTATATTTTTACTGTTTTAAAAAAACATTGCAAAACTAGTAAAACTAATGAGTTATTGTAACAGGTAATATTTATTTCACCTGGAGCTGTGAGCCCTCACTTTCTATGGAATAAATATTTTACAATAGAAATAAACTACAATGTGTTTAATTTCACCTAAGAATATTTTTTTATTGCAAGGACACATGTTTTACAATCACCAATATGTGAAAACATGGCCATACAATTCCTTGATAGACTACAGTTCTATGGGTCCAATCAGGATAGTTTGATAAATGTGAGAGAGATTATTACAATTGGGTTTATTAAAATGAAATAAACTAATACATGGCCGTCATAATGACGAGGATTTAGTCCCCATATCATCCGTTTACTTGTGAGTTAAAGTCACATTTCTATATTTCAGTCTGTAACTCCCCTAAAAACGCGTCACATAAAAATACGCACATGGCAAGAGCCTAAGACATTTTCATGACACTTTTTCACTCTTGGGCTACTGCCCACAATCAACTGTGTCCAGCCAATGCCTTAATCATGTCTTAACCACTGTATAACCATGTCCTAGCCACTGTCTTATCTACTATCATACTTGTAGTGACCACGACACTCCATCACTAAACGGACTCATCTTCAATAACACATTCTCAAGACACTCTGACAACTGTCTAAAGCCAACTGTCCAGAGCTCTACTCTAGTATACAACAACTAGTTTCTGCAAACTGTTGAAGATTCTTCCGATGACGACATAATGGCAAATATGGCTCGGCTGCTGGATAGCCTGCTGGTTTCCCTCGATAGGTCCCGTGCTATTTTCCGTGCTTGGTTACCTGCTGGATCAGGAGGTCAGCCAATCGGAGTGCAACCTTTAGTCACGTGACCAGGCGCAACAATATCCACTGTTTACGTGCAGTCAGTGATTGAGATGGTTACGTCCATGTGGTTTCTTACATTTTCTGCGCTTCATAAGTGCATCAATTATTGAAAATATCGCCACCACTAATTGTCTTCGATGAATACAAGTTGCCCGCAAAGTATTGTCCAAGAAGTCATCATCATTATCCATGTTTGTCAACAACAGAGCCAGCGTTCTCTCACGTTCTCTTGTAAGCTAGCCGCATGGCCTGCAGACGGTGAGCCTCGTCTGAAGCCAAACCTGCAGCGCAGCAAGCACAGCACATAGCACTGAAATAAAGCAAGCAATCTAGCAACAAACCTGCACCTTGTACAGTGGGCTTAACAACTAACCCAGTGACAGGAAGGCCTTACAATAATTCATACCAATCTCGTTGATAATAAAATCACTAAGTTGAAAACTTCATAGTAACGAGATTAGTGTCCGACTGCTAGCAGAGTAGGTTTGTCACCCTCATCATTTGTCTGCGCGCCCTCCCTTTTCCTCCATCTTTGTTTAGCAGGTATGCAACCAACTTCACTGCAAGGAGTATTAGAAGTGATAATTGTTAAGAAAATGGATTAAATTCACATTTAACAAACTAATTCGTGTTGTTGCTTTGATTTGTATCGGATATTGAAATATTCGCAGATTTGGGTGTAGTTTTCGGATGCAAACCAAGATCTTATGGCTATTGAAATATTCGCAGATTTGGGTGTAGTTTTCGGATGCAAATCAAGACCTTATGGCTATTGAAATATTCGCAGATTTGGGTGTAGTTTTCGGATGCAAACCAAGACCTTGTGGCTATTGAAATATTCGCAGATTTGGGTGTAGTTTTCGGATACGAATCAAGACCTTGTGGCTATTGAAATATTCGCAGATTTGGGTGTAGTTTTCGGATGCAAGCCAAGACCTTATGGCTATTGAAATATTCGCAGATTTGGGTGTAGTTTTCGGATGCAAACCAGGACCTTATGGCTATTGAAATATTCGCAGATTTGGGTGTAGATTTCGGATGCAAACCAAGACCTTATGGCTATTGAAATATTCGCAGATTTGGGTGTAGTTTTCGGATGCAAACCAAGACCTTATGGCTATTGAAATATTCGCAGATTTGGGTGTAGATTTCGGATGCAAATCAAGACCTTGTGGCTATTGAAATATTCGCAGATT
>CABFOW010005483.1:28381-42096 GCA_902141385.1 Timema californicum | reverse complement strand
TCAGTGGTCCCCCAATGGGGCAAAACTCACGATGCTCTTTTCCAGCAGTATGACGCCCTATCACATTTTACCCTTATCGTTTGTGTCTGGCTGTAAGAGCACTTTCCGAAGCTTTGGTTGAGATTACGGAGAGTACACGAATGGTCCGCCAGGAATCCTGACCTAACGTCATGTGATTTCTTGCTGTGGGGGGTTGCGCCAAAGAGTCTACCGAACAAGGCCATGCCCTTTGGAGGAATCTCTCAGTGTTGTGATAGGAAATGTTCTCCAGGATTTCGTTCATAAGACAATTATGACATAACACGACGCTTACAACGCTTGGTTAGCAACGCAGACGCGTACGTGTAAATTTAGTATGTCGCAAACATTCTCATGGACTTATGAACATAACACTTTTTACGTTATGTAAACATTGCCATTGTTAGTAAAATTATAGCCGTTAAAATTCAGATAGTGAACTTTTGCCCATCCTGTATATTTACAAAATATATATATATATATGTATAGGTATATATACCTGTACATATATATACACACTTATATAGACCTATATATACCTATACATATATTATTATGTATATATACACAAATATATATATATATATATATATAATAAGTTTCCAGTAAGTTTGTCTTTCTCTACCAGTCCAAAAGTTAATCAAAGTCTATCCAGCAATAATCTGTTCCGAACATATTTTTTAACACGTATCATCAGTTAATGTCACCTCATTGATGTGACATAATATATTAGCGAGGGGGATGAGATGAATGTAAGATTGGTTGGCTTCCGGGTATAGGTCATTTTTAATGAATTATATATCCCTTATAATATATGTATCTACCATGATGCGTGTGTAAGACGGTACTTAATAAAAACAACTCTCAGTGCCTCTTCGTAGTTTGCTTCCCTTCCGCCTACCACGCGTAATTTTTGTGTATCTTTTTTCATGGTCGTAATTTTGTTTCGTGATATTTATTAGTAAGAGACTTCGGACTCCCCCCATCTTTCTGCACTCTTGTTCTTGAAAGTGGTAATCCCTCGTGGAAATGGCCGCCTTATAGCGTAAACCCCCTCCCCACCACTTCACATCCACTCTTCAACCCCTTTACTCAAGGAGTGGGCAAACAATAGTCCGCGAGAAACCTCTGNTCAACCCCTTTACTCAAGGAGTGGGCAAACAATAGTCCGCGAGAAACCTCTGCCGGTATTCGAACCTGTTTTGAAATAATTGGTGCTGTGTACTGCAAATACTTTATCTATCATTCATCTAATAGCTTATAGCTCAAAGTAAAATAAAGGCACTGTTACATAAACGTATTATTATTTTCTGTGGATTTTCTATTCCCTATTTCCCGGAGCTATATTAAAAAAATATATATTTGCGTATAAGTAAGAAAAAATTTGATTAGTAAAATGTTATCTCATATAGGGGTGATTTATTTTTAAGAGTCCTACAATTTTGCAACTAAATTTATTTCATATTTGAAAGAATTGCGAAAATATGAGCAAATATATAAATTTCCGTTCCTGTGAAATACCTTCAAATTCATTTTCTTGAGAAAATTAGACGTGATCTTTTATTTGTAATGTTAAACAGTGCTTAGGTACGAGTTTAAGCCAAAATAATTAGAGCAGATTTTGAGAAAATCGATTTTTTTGCTCTTTTTGCTTCAAAGTAAACAAGCCTTCATTTTAGGGCTCAATAGATAATTTCAAAAAAGCCCTTCTCTTGAGTAGATTATGAGAACTCATGAAATCAGGTTTAGCCTGATTGTTTAAATAGTTTAGACTTTGGGCCCAATAACAAACAAATTGCATTGCAAAAAAAAAATTGAGTTTAGTGTGTCAAGAAACGTCGGTAGCCATCAAAATCACGGTTTGTATTATTTTGACAATCACAAAACTCTCTCTTTACGAGGGGTCGTAAGAAGGAAATAATAATTGTATTGAATTAAGGGCTTACACCATACTTTAAAAAGTTAACTTTATAAATAACTATTTACATAAGCCGTAAATTTATTAAAGAATAACAAAATATATTTAAATCTGTATTTCCAAAAACTGGTTTCCTAATCAATCATTCAAAGTTTTCTTAGCTCTAATGTCAATTAGCGATGTTTACATTGTTTTATATTTCAAAACTAATTTATTAATTACAACTGTACAATTTGGAAACCTTTAGTTGGATGATTTATTTTTGTAAATATAAATAATCTGTCCAAATGTTTGAAAACAGAATTGTTTGAAGATCACGAGAACTGAAAATATATACTAATGAATATTTATATACCCTCAGGTTGTACTCCAACTTTTATTTTAATATTTGCCTGGTAGTAAAAATCTGATCCATTTTTGATATTAAAAAAAAATCCACACTGATGAGTCCCAATTATTACCTCTGCGTTTGGCGTTCATCTAATTAAAATTATGTTAGATAACATTTTGTAACGTGTTGGTATTAATAGCTTCTTGGACTTCACTAATACTTGGATATAGGATTAGCTGTTCAGAAGTATTGATTTCGAATTCCGATCTTCATGAACATTCACAAAATATTCTTGAAGCGGTCGTTTCATCTACTCAAGGCATCGCTGGTGTCTACCATCATATTACTATTTTCATATTTCACAAAATCCACCCTCACCTGATGACTTTTCCTATACTATTAATACCTAAATATTTCCCTGATATTATTATTTTAGATTTTTTATTATAGCTCACTAATTTTACATTTTAATTTCTTCTAAAAATGGCACAGGCCTTTCTTTGTTGCAATGCCAAATGTGTTTAAGCTCAATCTATTAGGACTTTCTAACCGATGTAATTTTGATTCCTTTCTCTCCTCTATTAATTTTGAACGTTCTTAGTCAAACTCTGTGTTTTTCCACTCTTTTTGAATATATCTACACTACTCTTTGATACGTTTCTTAAAAAATTCCTGAAAATGTTTCATTGTTTCTCTGGGTGTACTTTTTCCTCGCTATCCGGTGAGTACTCCATGGAAGAAAAGCTATTTAAAATTTCAATTGATATTTATTCCTATGCTTATCATCTTCAGTTTTTCTACATAATATCTTTTTAAGTTTGCTGACTTATTTCCATTTTTTGTTACTAACAGATGTTTCCTAAGCTTTGCATCTACTAAGTTAGTGGTCTGAATAGAAGTCTTCGCCCCTCTAAGAACTGACATCTAGTAAACTGTATGACGTATTTTATCTATCAGCAGATGATATATTTGATTATGTGTATTCCCATCTGAGGAGGTCTAATTATTTTTAAAAATAACCTTAGGCTTGAAGCACGTGATATTCACAACGACGTTGTTTGATTTGACAACATTTATCAATATTGTTGCATTATCATTACTGACATGCAAGCTTTCCTGTTGTAGGTCTAAATAATTATTACTTCCTTATCTTTGAATTAAAGTCATCCTTCACATTCTTCAAGTGATAGGTCGAGAACTGGTCATACAGGTGGTCTAGCTACTCATAAAACTATCCTTTATTATGTTATCTTTGACTTTTATGACAATGTACAGTACATTGATTTTGACCATATTATGCCACCTCTCTGCTACCACTAAGCTTGACATTAGATTAATGAATTTTACGTCTTTAACTGCTAATATACTATTTCCGCAGACTAGAAAGACTGCGCCTAAGCTATGTGTGTCCGTTCCTAAAAAAATTATGTATCTATCTGATTCTATCCTACCACCTCCTTACCTTCTAAACCTCTTATACAGCAACAATTTCTAATGCAAACCTACTTAATTCATCATTCAATGATTGTAGCACCCATGGCCTATATTAGCTCCTAGTTTTCCACGTCACAAACCAAATCTATTTCCTAGCGTTACTATCCCATGAGTCCCCCGGCGTAGTCCCCACCTGGAGATCCTATTGGGGGAATATTTTATCCCAGGAACAGCTTTGGCAAATTTTTGTGTTTCTTGATGGTGTTTTTTTTACGATTAAAGCTTATCACGCCCATGCTCAACGCCCAAGCTGGAGGACCAACTCTCTTTGCCATCCACGACTGCCTTTTCAAAAAATTCAACAGCTACCCTTAATATCTGAAGGCCGTATCCTTTTAACAGAAACCTGAACATGCGCTATGCTGTGGGTGATAGGTACACACGAAACAATCTATTTAGACTCAACTTGACAGTTGATTTTAAAATTACATTCTTTATCTTCTTAAAAAAACGAATAACTTAATAGATTTATTCTCGTTATATAGGTTTGTTTAATAATTTAAAAGCAATTTGCGTAAGTCATTTGAAAAATAGTAACAATGTTTCCGTCTTCAGAAACAGGTAATGTGGCCACTATATTTGATTAGCGTAACACGAGAAAACACTTTGTCCCGTTGATATCCTGCTAGAGTCTGGACCAGTCACGATTTGACAAGGAGCCAACGCTACCATGGATTCGTAATGGAAAAAATAAAGATTGAATAGGAAGGAGAACAATATTATTGGCTTATATATAAAACAAACCCACTCCGGTGGTTGCGTGGTCTAAATGTCAAGCTCGTTTAAACTGATATCCTGGTGATGGAGAGGTTGGGACTCGAATCCCAGCCGGGTTTTCTGAGGATGGACTTTTCTTAGTGGTCTCTTTTCTACCTTCAAACAAATTTGGGTATATTTATCTAAATTACCTCCCTAATCCCTGCTGTTTTAGCGTAGTTAATCTATTTGGATAAAACCCAACCATCTAGTTATAAGAGGTGTTGAAATATTAATAATAATACTAATATGAATAAAAATAATAATAATATGGATGGCGTGATGGAAATATAAAGTTGCCCACTAAACACCCATAACAGAGACAATAAAAAACACCAAACCCAGACTTTTCACAACATCTTACTACCAAACCGAGCTATCCGCATTTACTTAAGTTAGTAGGGTAGGAAATGAGGAAAGTAGAATTTAGAGGTGTGGAGGTAAAGAGGGGAACCACCCCCAAAACACAAGGTTGGGTTTAGATTATTTACCTCCCCATCACAGTGAAACCAGATTAGACATTCAGTCCGCATGCCCATCAATGTGGTTAGAACGTGAATTTTTAAAAAGTACATAATTTAGCCTTTTACTGGGGCAATTTGTCTTCTTATATATCACAATACTTTAAAAAAACTAATGTAAAATTATTTATTCTCTTACAACAAGGAGGAACGCCCTAGTATGGATACATTAGTTCTACGAAATAGCCAAATTACCTTAGGAAAACGATGGTTATCATCGATTTAAAATATCGGAGAGAGTTTTAAGATATAACTTTATGGAACGCCTATAATCTAACTGTCCGGAGAGAAAGTGAAAATCCACTTTTATTGCATGTGGTCGAGATCGAACCTTGGCCTTTTAGGTCAGAATCATGAACACTATTTTTGTGGTCACACCCGTAGGTATAAGCAAGGGTGGGCCAATGAAATATTGTTTCTACTCCTCTAAATAGGTTTACTTTATCAGGAATCCCAAATAATAATAATAATGATAATAATAAAGGGTGTATAAAGCTAATTTTTCTAATGGGGGTCTGCTGGAAAATGTTAATATATTTTTGTCTATAGGGTGCATAAAATTCCAAGGGAATAGGGGTTCAAAACTCCCTCAACCCCTGCCTTTCTACGCCATTGATATTTATTATGTAAAAAGCCCCCTATATATACACTTTTAAGTAAAACGTTAGAGCCATTTTTAAATATTTTGAATCTAAAAAATAATATTCATGAAAAAAAACTACCTATGAATAACATTTTTTCTAAAAACAAGTATGCAGTGCAATTTATTATGTAATATACTCCCATGATACATTATTATTATTATTATTATTATTATTATTATTATTATTAGCACCGCGTCTTACTACCCGTTCGGGTTGTACGCACTTACGCTAATGTGTAATGGTAGGGTGATTGTGAGATGAAATGGAGAACCTACAGTTTTAAGGTGGAATCCGAACCACGGTGGAGGCCTGGCATTCCCCACATTCACAAGATGTCTTGTCAGAGGTGAATCCCATGATACACATTTTATACAAAATCATTGATCAATTTTCGAGAAACAACCCATTTAAAAAAAGTAGTTTTTCGTAAACTCCAACCAAACGAATTATCTCCCAAAAAATAGGTAAGATGTATTATTTGTCATGTCAAATTCACCCAATATATTTATTTTAAACAAAATTCTTATACATGTTGTTTATTGTCCTGATAAACTGTTCAATTCTTAATGTTTGTACTTTTAATTATTTTATTTATTGTCAAACACCAAGAAAATTGTATGTATCGTTTTCGAAAGATTTCAAAAATTTTCAAAAAGAGTTATCACTAAACAAACCTTATTTTAAGGGATGGAATTAAAATTAAAAAAACTGCTAAAAGTAATAACATTTAATGTCTAAACATAAAGTCTTAACAAAACCATAAACCTTTTCTGTTGTGGTCACCAGGTACAGACAGAGCGTCCAGATACACCTTTTTGGTTTCGGAGGAACATTAAATATCAATATTCATCATAATATCAGGCTAGAATATTTACACAATTGCAATATTTTATCAATATATGAAAAAGTAGCAAAAGGTGTGTATGTTCAAAAAGAATAAAGCGTTTTGCAAAATAAAAAAAATTAAAAAAAAATGTTATCGTGAAACTTACATTTAAGTGAATATAATATTGTTAATAATAGTAGCATTGACATTATTATTACCAGCGCCAGTGAACACATGGTCAAGATCATTAAGTCTGGTTTGCTGGTGACGGGGATGTCGGGGTTTGAATCCCGGCCGAGTGTATTGAGGGTATTTTTTCCTAAATGTTTTGCCACTCTCCTCTCTCCATGAAAATGTTGATACATTTTTATACATTCTGCCGCTATTCTTCTTCCGATAATAGAGTAATTAGTAGCCTACTTATTTATGTATAACCTAATAACGCTATGAAAAAAATAAATAAAACACATTTCACCTCTTTTGGTGTTTTATAGAGAATTGATTCTGCTTGTGACTCTTTTACTAAGCTGGTGTCAACTTTTACTAACAGGTGTCAACTTTTACTAACCAGATGTTAAGCCTATATCTACTTTTTGTTTTAGATTTAGCATATTTTTATTTAATTAACATTAATATTATATTAGCAACAATCCACCATTATTCTACTACTAATTATCCTATCACAACCTTGTCCTAATTAGTAACAGCCCAGAGGAGTGCGGAAGTTTTGTCAATTTGGCGATATGTACATTTCGATTCCCTGAATGAAATGTAAATAATGCAAAATCCTATCGCAGCCACCGGCACCGCCATCTTGGAAAAATGTGTTATATTTCAAGTATTTTAAAATAACTCGCTTTGGGTGTATCATACGGCAAAAATTATTGATGTATAATTAAAAAGGAATTAAATTTTATACATAATATGTCGAAACTATTTTTTCCTAAATTGGAAAGTTTCGGTGAAGCAGCCAAGCTAAGTCAAGCATTATTTAAAAAATTCTAATTTTTCGCAATTATTCATTTCATTGCAAGTCTTACGGACGAGTATTTTTGTGTTTAGAGAGAGCATTTGTTTTTGTATTTAAAAAGCCTGCAATAAGTATATTTTAGGTGCCTGATTTGGATAGTTGTATGTAGGATACTCATTTCCACACCACCACGAGGCAGAGTAAATGGCACGTTTTTTGTTTTTTTACGTGGTATCCCCTACATACCTAGTCCACCATCAGACTTTTTACTGAATCGTTTTAATTTGTCCAGGCTCGCTGTAGTCTTCAGCAATACCTTCTTCTTAACTTATTCCGTTTTGTTATCCATTGATTGTGCCATTCGGTCGTTCTCTATGCTTGCGATAGATGTTTCGTCTGGCGAGTCTACTTCCTCATTGTCATCAAGCTCGTTGATTGTTTCCGGTGCATTTTCACAGGTTTGTCCGTCACAGAAATTGCAAATCACAGAATATTTTAGGAAAGTTGCCTTTATACAACCACACGAGGGTGTGCACCTATTCTTGCACTTGCAGGAGATAAATTTAAACAAATTTTCAGGAACAAGATTTATAAACGTTGTTACTGGTATGAGGCCAGATTTGCTCATTTTACAGCCCCATTCTTCTACAATTTTTTGAATACCCTACCATCATTGGACTTGATTATAGATCCTGAATGAATGCTGTTGTTCTGTTGCAATTATTATAGGTGTTAGAAAAGCGATGTTGAATTTTCTTTTAGTGAACGTTCTTACAAAACTTTTGTAACGATGAGCTTCGATAGAGATAATTCTTTGTATTTTGCTGCGTACAGTGACAGAAGAAAAAGTTCTTTAGCATCAACGGTATCACTCGGTTCAGTATTACCATCTTTAAACATCTGAATGCTTGCCTACAAATCCTGATGTTTTTGTAGTATAGTCAATAATTTTAGTTTTCCTTGATTGAAAAGAGCAGAGGTTGTGAAAGAATGAAGAAATAATATATTATCCGAGAAGATTTCCCCGCTCGACAAAATGTTGGAAGAATACAGTGGCTGGTGTACGATGACTTTCGCAGCCAGTTTCTGGATGTCTATAAAGTTTTTTCATGGATGATAAGTGATACCTGGCTTCAGTTGCGACTAAATCTGGTGTCAATTCCACGGGTTTGATGATTTTGCGACACCTTTTATCATTTCAAGCTCGAGCTGATTTTAAAACTTTGACTTTCACAGCAAAGCTTCAAACATTGTAAACGATATATTTGACCTTCTTTTGTTTCTTTAAAATGTCCTCCGTAATTTGTAATTCTGCCAGAACACAAAAAAGCATTATGTTTAAAATCAAAAGCAAACTCCATCTGATATTAATTATGGTGCTATGTAGTTTAGTTGGTTCCACTATTACTTTTTAACAAACTACCCGTAGATTTCTCATTGCAGTAACACTTACGACATGAGTTAAGCAATCTCACATGTCATTTTACGAAGAAAGCCTATATTATCATCGTTCCCTCTCACACTAAGTCTTTGAAAGGTTTTCATGCATATGTCCTTCATCTCAACTGTCCGAAATATCTGTATCGCAAATAAGGCATTTCTGCTCCCAAGCCATTTTAGTTTGAGACAAACCGACTAACTACCTCTGTGAAATAAAATGTTTAAAAAAAATCTATTATGAGTATTTAATTTCCAGTAAAGTTACTAAAACAGAGATTGTAATGAAATCAAGATTCTAAATGTAGATTGTTGCTAAGCCTACCTTAGAACGCTGTCGAGATAGAAGCTCCCCTCTAACAATTGCAATTAATGTGTTTGATTAACATTATTAATAATACAAAAAACAACTTAATAAACACATAAAGCTCAATGCACTATAATTTCCCCCGGGTTCAAATATATATCCATGGATATTTATCCGTACTATTGAACCCGAGGGAGAGAGACAAGCTCCCCGAGTCAGCGAGATATGATTCAAAGAACTCTGACGCAGGAGAAAGCAAACCAACCCATGTTCCAATTCGCAGGTGTCCTCGAGATTGGACAATTCTAAGACATTTTCAGCCATGTGAGAGCAAATAGGGGTAATTGAGAGATGGAAATAATCAGTTAGCTGAAACTACCAACAAGCTGTGCTTTATGATATCCTGGAAAAAAAAGAAATATTCTACAGCTGCGTTTACATGTTCCATCTAATATATTTCAATAATGCTCGGCTTTGCTTGGCTGCTGCGCCAAAACTATTTAGTTTAGAAAATAATTTATACGACATTATTTGTAACCAATTTAATTCTTTTTTAATCTTATAATGTCCTTTTATGTTGTATGACGTACTCCAAGAGAGATATTTTGAAAATAACTATTTTAAAGGCCAATTTTCTAAGATGTTGGTGGCAGCGGCTGCGATTGGACATTGCATATTTTCGTATTTCATTCAGGACATTGAAATCTACAAATTCCCAAAGTTTCAAATCTTCCGCACTTAATCGGATCAAGCACCTTTTTTTCATGCCCTGTCCGCTGTACTGTAATGGTGTTTAAATTTTGTGATTGATTTAAAACATCTCATTGAAACAAAATATATGTTTTGAGTAAGTAGGTTTGTACAAAGAAGGGATGGGGAAGGGTAGTAAGCCTACCTACATAAGCTACAAACTTCATATGTGATAGTTGTTCTTTTTATTAAAGTTGTGCTTCCCTCTTGTTAATTCCTCAGGTAAGGTCTTACCGGTGAAATGTTTGACTACATATCTTGGGCCGTACTTATTCGTCTCATTCCAAGAATCGTCATCTGTTTTTCAATAACACATTGAAAGTAAGGAAATAAAGGCATTTAAAATGTTGACAGAGCTAATTTTACAATCGGAAGATTTACAAGATGTATTCACCCTACCATTACACATTAGCGTAAGTGCGTATAACCCGAACGGGTAATAAAACGTGGTGCTAATAATAATAATAATAATAGTTTTTCTTTTATTAAAGTTGTTCTTTTATTAAAGTTGTGCTTTCATCTTGTTAATTCCTCAAGTAAGATCTTAACCGGTGAAAGCAAAAATGTTTGACTACATATCTTGGGCCATACTTATTCGTCTCATTCCAAGAATCGTCCTTTGTTTTTCAATAACATATTGAAAGTAAGGAAATAAAGGCATTTAAAATGTTGACAGAGCTAATTTTACAACCTGAAGATTTACAAGGTGTACCTAGAAGATGAATTTTAAAATAGTGATTAACTAGTATTTGGTTGGTTAGGTAGACAATTAAAACTGTGGCAAAAGTAAAACACTCTAACATTAAGTTATTATATGCATGTGTGAACCCCCCTCTTTAAGGGAGGTCCAACAAATTCCAAGGGAAGATCAACCTATTCCAGGGGGGTTCAGACTCCTCCGGACTCACACCTTTCTACGCCCTTGATCATAATTAATAGTAAAATCTTTCAGTTATTAAAAACAAACATAATCTATAAATTTACCGTAGATGATTGCTATATTTACTCTTGTCTTGATTCATTAAAAAAGCCCCTGGACATCCATTAACAAAATCGTTATAGCTATTTTAGAAACATTTAAAATTTCCAAAAATCCACCTTAATCCAGCCTTAATTTAAAGGTTATATCATTTGTCTCTCTATTTGGTCTAAGGGTATGACAAAAATTATCTAAAATTCAAGTTTGAACGGAAAATTCGCCGTTTTAACTGTAGACCTAAAGAAGACAGACTTACATTGGGGACATACATAATTGTGAGACCCACTTTATTTAGTACTGATTCACGTTATCTTGAGGATGAAAATCTTCCCGATTACAATATTCTCTCCATACGAGAGCTAAACTCCAAACACACGAGTCTAAATTTTCTAATTTGCCGCCTGTGTCTTGTCGTGTGAACTAATAACACGGTAATGTTCAGTCTGGCAGCGGGTAAGGTTTCTATCGTACGCTGACCTCATTCACTCCTTGAACATCGGGATCAGTCGTGACCCGTGGGTGCGTGCCAGAGAGAGAGTATCTCCCAGGTGTGTGGTCCTCTTGAAGACTAGGTTCACAAGACATCACGTACGACACACTCAAGTTCAACACCTGTTAACTTCTGCGTGGTGCACTGCGCGTGAGATCGTTATCAGCGCGATAAGATAGAGGTGGAAAGTATTTTAGATTTTGTTAAAAAAATGTCAGTAGAGTATTTTCCCTCAATTATTGGAGGAACAAAAACAAAATTTTCACATTAGTAAATTATTTTATTAGACAGCAGTGTAATATATGTGTTGTGTGTGTGTTGTGTGTGTACGAGGGCAGCCCAAGTTAAATGTTGCGCCCGGGTGGGATTGTTTTTGGTGCTCCCCCCCCCCCTCTATTCTCTGGGGAAATAAGAAAATTTGAAAATAATCCCTAAACCTAGCAACTCTAAAATTAACGTAGCATGGGTGTGATAGGAGAATAATCTGAAGGGAAGCTCCACAAATAGTAATCATACTTCAAACGTTTCACTGCGATATTGTATGGAAACAGTTTGGATTACAACAAAAAACAATGAGAAAATGTTTGTTATTCTCTTTATACTTAATAATAAAAAAAACTTTGATACAGTGAAAGATGTAAGAGATAATAACATAAAAACAGATCAAGGACACCAAAATGGTGGATGTTAAATAACCTTTTAAGAGCGGCTCTATATCCTGTCTTATTCACCATAAAAAATTATACCAATATGTCAAATTTCATGTTAATATAAATAAATAAACTATTGTTATTCTTAGTAACTTCCCTATTTCACCCAAGCTACGTCAGGTTGGGTTGGTACTCAGTTTGGTAACGCCCATAAATTTATATATATTATATAATATTATCTAGTAAATATATTATATATAAGTATTATATATATACTATATATTTTATATATACAGTATAAACTATATATAATAATTATTATTGTATATAATATACAGTATATACAGTCTATTATATATATGAATTATTCTTATATATATTATATTTATAATATACTGTAAATATACTATACATAAATGAGAATTATATATATGTACTATATTCATAATAATCTTGGTAGGGGTAGGGCAGCATCTCCAAGTAATGTATATTAAAATATCATGCGACGAGGATAAAGATATGCGAACTCGACTTGTTGGTCGCAAAACAAATCAGCCAAAGACTCTCATCTGTCTTTGAGTCTATTGGCAACTAGTGAGGTAAAGGCAACATGGGAACTCGAGCCCGTGGCCAATCAGTATCTGACAGAATGTAAAGCTTCTAGAAATACTTTTATATATTCATACCTTAAGTCATGTGATCAGCAGTTGTCAGTTTTTGATAAAGATTATTAATACCTTTAAAATAAAACTAATAATATAGCAAAATGCGATCAAAGTTAACCGCCAAAAGTTTGTATTTTCTTAAAGGTTCTTCCTTCTAAAGTGGAGTTTTCTTAGGAATGGCCTTTCAGAAAATACAAACTTAATTTTTGTGACCAAAATTAATACTATTTTTTATATTATCAGTTCTATTTATAAGTATTAAAAATAAATATCTTAATTGGCAGCTACAGAGATTACATGATTTGACGTATGTATTCGTGAAAGTAGACCTAGTAGCTTTTATAGCCTCCAGAAAAGGCCCTTCTATGAAAATAGATCTGTACACCCATTCCAAATGAAAAAAGGCGAATAAAACCATGGTTGTCGAAGTTATGTTATACCCGCCTCGGTGGCGTAGTTGGCTAACGCGCTTGTCGTGTTGAGCTTGACTGATGGGGACGGGGAGATCGAGGTTCGAATCTCGGTCGGGTGATCTGGGGGTGGTTTTTCCTAAATGGTTTTCGAATTTCTCTCCACGCAAATGCGGGATCACTTCATCTAATTCAACCTTCCCAATTCCTAATCCATTAGAGTAATTAGTACTTAAAGCGTATAACCCGAACGAGTAGTAAGACGCAGTGCTAAATATTAGTATTATTAAGTTATGTTATAGAAAGCACTCCGTCTCCGCGTCCCGCAAATAAAGCAACGTGGCCACGCATCTCCGGACGTGATTTCTTACGAAACATTCCTGGAAATGGAGACACCTCACGGGATACCCCCGTGACGAATATTCATGAAACAGAGCGATCTAGAGAGTAGGGTACGGACTCAACCTACAGACTGGTTTGTTTTTCCTGATCTCATCCGTATCTTTTTACTTTCATCTAGACCTTGACTATCTTTTTTTTTTTTTTTTT